>CM056578.1:5313312-5363312 GCA_029721435.1 Gymnothorax reevesii | reverse complement strand
AAGGCCGTCTTGCTCACCGAAGTTCGCAGGCAGAGTTCCACAGGGTTTGTGCTGTGACCGCAAATGCTCTGCTTCCTAGCGTCTTCTAAGTGACTTTCCTTGGCAAACTGAGCAAATGTTGGTCGGATGACCTGAGATTGAAAGTATTTACCTTAAGTGAAGTTAAATTACTGAGATAAGCAGAGGCAAGGCCATTCAAGGCCTCAGAAGTAAGCAGGCAAATCTTAAAATCTACATGATATTTGACAAGCAGCCAATGCAATATAAAAGGTATGGCAGTGATATGAGTAATATCCCAGGCGGATTTACGTATACATACAGTACATCGACCTCATAGATTTCTGTATACAAGGGATCCACCCTACCACGAGATCGAGATGATTGGACGATTGCAGTCTTATGGCATAAAGAAGATTTATTTTCAGAGGAGCTGCTTTGGCAAACATGTGATGCGAATGACGTCAGGAGTGTTGTCACCTTGCAGTAAAATACAGCAAAACCTAAATCAGGCCGATTTTTGAAAAGCGTTCTAATTGGTTATTTTATTCTCTTGGTTTCTTTAATCCAAACAAAGATGAGTGAAATAACTTTTTTGGCAGATAAGAGACCTGCATGCTTTCACCTGTTAGCACCATCTGGCAGAAGTTGGGAACCTGTAAATCTCACCTGTAAAATGTGAGTTCAAAAATTTTTGTTGGGCAAGACGGAGCCTCTGTATCAACCAGGTGATTCATTTTGGCGATGCCATTCGGGCCATTTCCTCAAGTCTGAACTGATTGGTGTGTTCTTTTTCAGCATGAATGATTTACTGTTAAAGTTAGGGAAAAAATATTCTTTGGCATGTAACCATTCAACATTCAGAAAATATGCTGTGATATAAATTTAAGGCCATCTTGACTGCACCTATGGCAATGTCTGACCATAAATCTAACAGTATACGTTAAAAAGCCTTGGAGTGATATAAAAGCTCATCGATCTCCCAGGGCCCTTTGCTAGCACATCTCCAGACTGAGTTCTGTTG
Organism: Gymnothorax reevesii; assembly: GCA_029721435.1. NCBI lineage: Eukaryota > Metazoa > Chordata > Actinopteri > Anguilliformes > Muraenidae > Gymnothorax > Gymnothorax reevesii. The sequence goes on along the minus strand of CM056578.1, from coordinate 5,362,291 downwards.
TGGATCTGCTGTTTGCTTCAGGAACCAAACATGGCTGAGGTTCAAATGATTGGAAATGGCATTGAAAATAGTGATTAGATTAAGATCCAGACTTTCTTTTCTGTACGTAATCCCGCGGAGCAGTTTTTACACAGTTTTTTAACCAATCACAGGGGTCCCTTGGAGAATGTGGCTCCACATGTATTCAGGTGACTGATATCAGGGGATGAATCATCAGGGCCGCTGAAATAAAAATCAGGGCCATGTTTCAGGAAGCACAGTTTTGTTGAATTACTTTGGAGCCCCGATCAGCGCTCACTCCCCATCCTGATTTGGGTGTGCTGTTGGTTTTACTCTGTGCAGTTATCGTGCTAACTCTGAATGAAACAGGTTTTTACTCTTTTCAATCATATTTCTGATTCTAAGGGAAAGGGACTGCACTGCGTGCAACTATCCTGCTAACTATCAAATAAATGGGCTTCACTCTCTGCTGTTATCCTGCTGACTATTAGTGACACAGGCTTTACTTTCCTCAAAGAAACTTTGCAAAATGTGGCCTGGCACTGCCACATTGCTTTATATTTCCTTGAAAAGAAAATGTCATTTATATTCAGGTGTTGCAGGGCTGGAGTTAAATTTTACCCAGTCCAGGAGTGGCTCTCTATAGCAGGGCAGGAATTTAATCAGTACTGAAGTGGCTTTTTATGACGGAGTTGGATTTTTACTTTTGTCAGCCCATGAGTGCATCTCTACAACATGGTTGGAGTTTAAACAACCAAGTAATGGCTCTCTACAGGGATGCCATTTAGCTTTAACCAGCCTCAGAGTGACTCTCTATTTCAGGGCCGAATTTTAACTCTATTCAATCCAAAAGTAGCTCTCCATAGCAGGACTACAGTTTAAAAAGCCCTGAAGTAACTGCAGCAAGACTGGTGAGTAATTTTATTACGAAAGTCCAGGAGTTGTTCTCTCAAGTAGGGCTCGAGTTTAAACAGTCTGGGAGTAGCTGTATTGCAAGGCTGGAGTTCAGTTTTGATAAGCCTGTGAATGACTCCCAGCAGCTGGGCTGGAGTTTAACTTGGAGTTTAACTAAAGTGAAGGACCAGAATGCAAAGCATTTCTTTGTGTGATTCTGGATGCTCTTACATCCCTTCAGGCACATTGGTTTTCCAAGGATGTTTCATTCTAAGTGCATCTGCTTTATACATCCTTTTGATTTTATTGATTCAATGAAACCTTTTTTTTTTTTTTGCATAAAACAGCCACAGCAGCATTTCAATACAACCTTGGACAGAAAGTGCGCCCACAAATTGCTCTAACCTGCGGTTGGTACCCAGGGTTGAGGAGCTGCTTTGGGCTTAAAGCTTCCAGAGCTCGTGTGCGTGTCTGCCGTGGAGATTTCAGATGTCTATCAGAAAAAAAAAAAATTATTAAAACAAACAAAACCAAAAAAAAATAAAAATTAGTGGCTGCCGAGGAGACAACATTAATTTCCTGTACTCTTCCTGCTTAGATCAGTTTTGTGAGTTTTGAAATATTCATACCAGTTTTACCCGCAGCCACTTCTGCAGTATCCAGCCACTGCACACATCCTGGGTACGGAGAAGAGTCACAGACCGTATGGACACACAGTCAGTCTGTATTCTTCTATACCCCTGGGCAAGAAAAAATGGCCCAAGCCCAAAATAACTGAACATTTAGCTTTTAATTGTTTACCGTGTGCAGGTTGAAATGCATCACGTGTGTCTGTGTGTGTGTGTGCATGTGTGTGTCTTATCCTAATACCTCTAAGTGCCGTGCTGTAAACCGTGCTGAAGACTCATGGGGCTCTAATAAAAATCTGTATTGGAGGAAGTTGTCGAGTGGCCGGATTGTTAATGTCATTACTTACATGGCGCTGCCATAAAATTTTACAGATGGATCGAGTTTTCTTTTCAGCACAGTATTAAATTACAGTAATAAAATCCAAACTCTATTCGTGCAATCCCAGAATGCATCTGTGGTATTGTGGCTCCTGTGTATGAATGCTCAGCGCGTGAGCAGCTCACCATGAAATGTGCTGGTTTTCTATTATGGTTTAGTTTCAGGCGTATTAATTTCTATATCATAAGCAGAGTTCCTCAATTCTGGAAAAACTAGATGACCTTTCCTGTTTCCTGCAGGTTCCTGGGAAGACTGTGAAATGGCGGGAGCCCTGAGGAGACTTGGGCCCCTCGTCCCTGAGCTGTGCCTGGCCCTGGCTCTGCTGCACCCGCCTGTTCTGACCGGGTAACAGAGCTCATCCCGCACACAACTCTTCGGTTCATTACAGCCAGGCCACGCCTGAATCAGTGTATGCGTCTGCTCTGCAGTTAGTCTTTATTCGAGGTCCCCGGACAGAGAAATCATTAAAAATTCAAATGAAAGCCCGAAAACATGAGAATTTTGTTCAGATTCAGTCAGTTAAACAAAAAGGAAACATTGTGCACCTTGAGTTTGGTTTCATTCTGCCCATTTGATGTGACTACAGCTTCCAGGTACTCAGATGAAACACTAGCAGTCATGTGTGGGTTATTCTTTCAGCTGTATATTCAGTTGCCAAATTACTGGAGGCTGAGCGTGCTGCTTCGGGCTCAGTTTCATTGTGATATTGCTTTCACTGAAAAGGCTGCTTTAAAGGGGTACCCAAACAAAGCACAATTTGGCTTCACCCTCCTGACAGTTTTGCAAACCCCCCTTTCTATCTAGTCATTGTGGGTTAACTTATGTAAGCCTGTTTGCAGCGTTCATTCAACCAAATAGCCTCCAGTCGCCACGTCGTCACCTTCATCTTTGAGAACATGATTCTTGAATTCTGAGAAATGATTTACATAAAAATCCACATTTATGTACGCAAATTTGGTTATTTACCTGGAAGGTATTTCAAATATACTGGACAACTTTCAAAAATACTGGAACCTGTTTTGATTGTTGCTTTTTACCCCTTTGCCCTGAAAGAGGCTGTGGGGTATTGTTATCACACACGGCGTCCGTCTGTACGTCTGTCTGTCCACATTTGATTCCGTGCGATAACTGAAAAATGCCATCACCAATCATCACGATTTTTGGTGAGGACATCATGGTACAGTTACTACAGAAGCCTATCGATTTCGGTTGTGATCTAAACAAATATGGCTGCCACAGCCACCATCTTGAATATTCCATTCTGCAGGATAACTCAAAAACGCCTCTGTCAATCAAAGCTATTTTTCTTGTGTTGCTTGGTCTTGTCCACCTACAGAAGCCTATCAGTTTTGATGGCACTTAGATGTTCAGTATGGCCCCCACAGCCGCCATCTTGTATTTTGTATTCCGTGAGATGACTTGAAAATGGCTTCGTCAATTTACATTCATTCCAAATAATCTAGGGTTTGAGGGGTAACGCACGCTTTGTGGGGCTGTTTTCTTTGCTTAGAATGCCAGAATGAAGAGCGGAGGTGTGATGTCAGAGTTGATAGGGACATGTTTGTAATGGGATTTTCTAAATGAGTATTTCTTTGTTTCTGATGCTAAGTGAGGTGCCTCCATTATTTATTAGATAGATGCCATATTCATGAACTCCTTATTCTATGTTTGATCCAAATATTTTTTATTTGACTTTTGAATACAAGTTTACGACTGTAATGTTATGAAGATTTATCAGGATACTTAACAATAATGAACAATTGAGATACTCTTCCAAATTTATATGTAAGTGATTTAACATTTACATACAGTGCCGTGAAAAAGTATTTGGCCCCTTCCTGATTTCTTCTTTTTTTTTGCATATCGGTAAATATTTCAGATCATCAACCAAATTTTAATATTAGACAAAGACAACCCGAGTAAAAACAAAATGCAGTTTTTAAATGATGAGGTCATTTATTAAAGGAAGAAAGCTATCCAAACCTACCTGGCCCTATGTAAAAAAATATTTGCCCCCTAAATCCTAATAACTGGTTGTGCCACCCTTGGTGACTAACGTTTGCAATAACTGGCAATGAGTCTTTCACATAACTGTGGAAGAATTTTAGTCCACTCTACTTTGCAGAATTATTTTAAACCAGCCACATTGGAGGGGTTTTGAGCATGAACGGCCTGTTTAAGGTCATGCCACAGCATCACAATAGGATTTAAGCTCGGACTTTGACAAGGCTGCTCCAAAATCTTCATTTTTTTTGAAGCCATTCAGAGGTGGACTTGCTGGTGTGTTTCAGATCATTGTCCTGCTGCATAACCCAAGTGCGCTTGAGCTCGAGATCACAATCTGAGGGTTGGACATTCTCCGTCAGGATTTTGCGGCAGAGAGTAGAATTCATTGTTCCCTCTATTATAAGTCGTCCAGGTCCTGAAGCAGCAAAGCAGCCCCAGACATCACACCATCACCACCATGTTTGACTTATGGTATGATGTTCTTTTTATGAAATGCTGTGTTAGTTTTACGCCTGATATAACGGGACGCACACCTTCCAAAAAGTTCAACTTATGTCTCATCAGTCCACAGAATATTTTCCTAAAAGTCTTGGGTACCATCAAGATGTATTTTGGCAAATGTGAGACGAGTCTTCGTGTTGGTTTTGGTCAGCAGTGGTTTTCGCCTTGGAACTCTCCCATGGATGCCATGTTTTTTGCCCCGTCTCTGTCTTATTGTTGAATCATGAACACTGATTTTAAATGAGGCAAGTGAGGCCTGCAGTTCTTCAGATGTTGTTTTGGGGTTTTTTTATGACCTCCTGGATGAGTAGTTGATGCGCTCTTGGAGTAATTTTGGTAGGCTGGCCACTCCAGGGAAGGTTCACCACTGTTCCAAGTTTTCTCCATTTGTGGATAATGGCTCTCACCATGATTCGCTGTTGTTCAATGATAGATGTCAATTTCTTTGTTTCTTATCTGTTCTTGAATTTCTTTAGTTCACGGCATGACATGTTGCTTTTTGAGATCTTTTAGCCTACTTCACTTTGTCAGACGGGTTCTTTTGAAGAGATTTCTTGAATCAACAGGTCTGGCAATAATCCGGCCTGGGTGTGGCTAGTGAAACTGGACTCAAAAAATGTGGTTAATCACAGTTAATTCATGATTTAACAAGGCAATTACTTTTTCACATAGGGCCAGGTAGCTTTTTACCTTATTAAATGAAATCATCATTTAAAAACTGCATTTTGTATTTTCTCGGGTTATCTTTTTCTTATATCAAAAGTTGTTTGATGATCTGACACATTTAAGTGTGAAATATATGCAATATATTTATAATACTTTATAATGTAAATAATATGCAAAAAAGTGAGAAATCAGGAAGGATGCAAATACATTTTCATGGCTCTGTATGTGATTTACTTACGTTCTGATGCCAGCTGCACAATTAAGATTAATTAAGGCACAATTCAGGCAGTACAAAGCAGAGTTGGTGATGCATTGGGAATGGTCATGGTTGGTAATGGTTTCAGCATTGGGAATCTTTTTGAAGAACCATTATTTGGTGTTCTCAGACCATCTGAGTTTAATTATTTAAGGCATAAAAGTAAAATATTTCTTAATTAAATGCATTATTGGGGCTAGTTCTTAAATCTCCAATTCACTGTCTATTTTAACTTCATCAAGAACTGCGTGCTTGCAAGGTACTCACATCCAGTTGCTGACTGTCTTGCTTAGGCAAAATGGTCGAACTGTGAACAGCTGCATGTAAAATAAAGTCCCAGAGCAGAAAATATGCAGCCAATCCACCATCAATTTCAATTTAAAAAAAAAATCAATTATCTAATGTAGCCCCCTTAATATTTACATGATTATTAAACACTGATGTACTGAAATCTTAAGGGTTTTACTTCCCATGACTAAGATTTATTTTTCATTGCTCTCATAATACTAAAACATTGACAATATATTTTAACAATTTATACAGTTTGTCACTTTCATTGAAGCTTTCTGTAATGTGCATATTTCTCTTTTTGACTACCACGCAGAGTTTGAGTGGATCTCCATCACACGCAGGCTTGGGTGCAATTGCACCTCCGAAATTTCTGCCACTGGTCAAGCACTTGAATTTCAACTAATATTTGAATCTCTTCCACTTTCTACAGCCTTCACTGATCGCTACACATCATCTCAGCGCACTCCCAAAACCTGCTCAGTTCTAGTAGGGTGGACATTGAAACCAAGTGAGTTGATATATAGCTGCGCTGGCAAGCTAGTTCCCAATCCTGTCTATTAAGCATGTTTATGTGCGGTAATGCGACTGTAGCTAAGATAAATGCTTCAAATTAGCCCAGTGACTATCTATGAATTGGACAAAGACACAAACCGAGTATCAGATTGGACTGGATCATGTTAGATTTGCGATTCCTCATTTCTTTAATTTTCCCCACTAATGCTAGGTTGGTTGGAATATTTTTGCTTCATCTGAAAGTTGGATCCCTGCTAAAATCTAGGCATATGGCCAGAATCATGATTTTTAAGACATAAGTGATGATGCTACTGGAGGCTCTTTGTTCGCTGTTGATTGTATTTGGTTGCTAACACATAGCAACCTACAATAATTCTAGATGGAAAGATGGCGGTTTACAAAACTTTCTGGATGAGTTAATCTACTCAATAAATAAATAAATCACTAAAAAAAATAGGAATGAGCCCACATCATGTTCTGGGTGAAGCATGCCTTTAAAATTTGCTGTGATGTCAGCTCTTGCAGCAGGTCTTGTTCTAGCCTTTTGCTTGTTTTCTGTGTCTTAGGGTGGGGTTTTGATTAGGTTAGAGGTTTTTTCCTTTTTGTGTTAGGGTTAGGTTAGAGTTTCGATGTGTTAGATTTAGGTGAGGATTTCCGTGTGTCAAGCTTACTGTGGGGCTTCTATGTGTTAAGGTTAGGTTTCGGTTGCCGTGTGTTCGGATTAGGTTAGGTTCGGGTGTCTGGGTTTTAAGGTTAGGTTAAAGTGAATCTGCCATCCTATTTCCAACTGTTAGAAAAATGATAGTTAAAACACTCTTGTCAAATGGCAAGAAAGATGACAGAAAATGCAACATTTAAGCACTGATGATAATTTTATATTTTGGCGGCTGATATTCCCAAATCAACACTAGCCATTGGAGAAAGCGGAAGTGACGAATTAGCAAATGTTTCTCTGTAGGGCTCCCTTGCCTCTCACTTGACTGGATGCAAACAAAACAATTTTTTTAGCCTGTACAAAATACCTCAGAGGTGTTTGATTTTTCAGTCGTGAAGAAGAAATCAAGTCGGTACATCTATTTATCATTGAGCTGAGGTGAATTTCTGTTGTTCAGTATTTTCCCTGGAGCCCATAGCCTTAGATCCAGGAATCCCAGCTACTCCTGCAAACTAAATACAGGAAATACGAAACTCGAAAGGAACTCATTTCCATCGCAGCTTTCATGGCAGTGTGGCTGGCGCACAGTCAACCACAAAATATTTAACGTTATTTCTAAAGCAAGAGATGACGATTAAGACAGCCGAGATGCCACTCAGTAACACACCATTCTGCATTTTTCAGTTGCGTCAAGTTGGCAGCTATGCCAGGCTGGGGCTAGTGGCACCTTGGTCACTGTCATTCTTGGTGTTTTCATCGTCAGCTTCTGACGCATATGGCTTATACAAATGCAATAGGTTTCCCACCATTTACTCTGTGCTCGCATTTCCATCAGTGTCTGAATTATGTATTTCATACAAACTTTCTGACATGAACAAAACCAAACTTTTTTTTTCAGCTCACGCTTACTGTCATAGCCCCCAACGGTTCGTGTTGCTACGGAGTTCTCACTGTGACGTCGTTGCAAATAGTCGCGCTGTGCTGCGGTTCCGTGGTTGAAGTTCGGCTACTTAAGTTTCAAATGAATATTCTTCCATTATTAATTACCTTTTTGATAATCTTTTGTTGTCTTTACAGTATCTTTAACATAACCATTTGAGAGATTCAGTCATCTGACCATTTGGAAAAGCGTGGCAGTTTCACTTTAGGTTTATGGGTGCTAGAGTTAGGTTAGCGTTTCTGTGGGTTAGGGTTTGGCCACGGTTCCTGTGAGTCAAGGTTAGATTGGGGATCCTGCGTGTTGGGGTAAGGTTATGGATTTGTTTGCACTTAAACTCATTTCTCTATCCTTCTCTCACACATTTGCCCAGAATTGGAGCCTTTTTCTGTTCTGGCAAAATGAGCCCTCATAGAGGAGAGAGCCAGTGAACCTGAACAAAACAGTGAAGCGTGGTATTACTGCAAGAGAGAGAGAGAGAGAGAGAGGGGGAGAGAGGGAGAGGGGGAGAGGGAGGGAAAGAGAGAGGGAGAGAGGGAGAGGGAGAGAGAGGGAGAGAGGGAGGGAGGGAAAGAGAGAGGGAGGGAGGGAGAGAGAGAGAGAGGGAGAGAGGGAGAGAGGGAGAGAGAGAGAGAGAGAGGGGGGGGGAGAGGGAGAGAGGGGTATGGGGGGCACGAAGCAAAGTGAAAAGAAGAGGGAGAGATGGAGCACGAGTGAGAGGGAGGGAGGAAGGGAGACTAATACAGGCTTGGCCCAGATTGCTGACCAGTTTTCCAAGTTAGTTCATTCTACCCATCGGCACATCTGTAACATCAGTAAAATCCTTAAACACTAAAGTGTGCTTTACTCTGGAGCCTGAGGGACAGAGGGTTTACATTAGTATGCTGGACACTCCCCAGTGTGTGAGTCAGGCGTGTATAAGCCTGCATGCGTGAGCATGAATACGTGTCGGGAAGTATGCGTGCTTCTGTTTGCACTCAAGTATGCTTATCTGTGTGAGTGCAATCATACGAGTATGCATTTATGTGCCAGAGTGTAAACATGAGTGTGTGCGCATTGGTGTTCAGGGATGTGCATGTGAGTGTGGGCACAGGGGCGTGCAAATGTGTGCATATGTATGTTAGAGCATGTTTGTGTGTGTGTTTGTGTGCATAAATTCACAAATGTGTGTGTGCACGTGCATGTGAGTGTGTGCGTGTGTGTGAATGAGTTTGTGCATGTATATGCAAATGTATACACGTGGGCGAATGTGTGCATGTGAGTGTGCGTATGACTGCGAGTGTATAAGCATATGCATGGAAGTGTGTGCATGTGTGGGTAGGTATGTTCAACTGAATGTACAATCCCATTTCTGAAATAGTTGGGACAAAGTGTAAATTGAAAATTAAATCAAAACACAATGACTGTCACATCACACCAGCCAGTATTTTATTCACAATTAAACATAGACAACATAGTAAATGTTAAAACTGAGAAAGTTTACAATTTTATTTTCATGGCTTATTTTATTATTTTCATTTTTTTACATTTCAAATTTCATGGCTGCTACAGGTCTCAAAAAAGTTGGGACAGGGGCCTGTCGACCATGGTGTAGCATCCCCTCTTCTTTTTAACACAGAGTGGAGGCGTCTGGGCATTGAGGAGATAAGTTTGTTAAGTTTAGCCATCGGAATTTGATCCCACTCTTGTTTAATACAGGCTTCCAGCTGCTGGAGAGTTTTGGGTCTCCTTTGACGGACTTTTCGTTTAATTAAGCGCCAAATGTTCTCAATCGGTGAAAGATCAGGACCGCAGTCAGGCCAGTTCAGCACACAGACTCTTCTACTATGAAGCCATGCTGTTGTAATAGCGCAGTATGTGGTTTTGCATTGTCCTGCTGAAATACACAAGACCTTCCCTGGAATAGATTTCGTCTGGAGGGGACCATATGTTGCTCTAAAACCTTTATATACCTTTCAGCATACATGGTGCTTTTTAAAACATGCAAGTGTCCCACACCATACACACTAATGCATTCCCATACCATCAGAGATGCTGGCTTTTGAACTGAACGCTCATGACAGGAGGGGTGGTCTTTCTCCTCTTTCGCCCATGATTTCCAACAAGAATGTCAAATTTAAACTCGTCTGACCACAGGACACTTTGCCACTTTGCTACAGTCCATTTTAAAAGAGCCTTGACCCACAGAACATGGCGGTGCTTCTGGATCATGCTCAACAATGGCTTCATTTTGCATGATAGAGTTTTAGGTGGCATCTGTGGATGGCAGGGCGGACTGTGTTTTCAGACATTGGTTTCTTGAAGTATTCCTGGGCCCATTTAGTAATGTCAATGACAGAGTCATGCCGGTGAGTGATGCAGTGGTGTAAGATCACGGGCATCCAGTAAAGGTCTTCGGCCTTGTCCCTTACGTACAGAGATTTTTCCAATTTCTCTGAATCTTTTGATGATGTTATGCACTGTCGATGATGAGACCTTCAAAGCCTTTGCAATTTGACTTTGAGGAACATTGTTTTTAAAGTATTACACATTTTTTTATGCAAACCTTCAGAGGTTGGAGAGCCTCATATCCTTGGCTCAGGTAAAATTTATGTCAAAAGGTTAAATAAGCTAAATTTACTTTACTCTTTCATTTAGGAGAGAAATGGCTGATTTGTCATTCTTTCACAATTGTTTGTATAAAAAATTTGATTTACACATGAATACCTTCTAAAGTCTCATAGTCCGAGGTGATGATCCACTCAAATTTAAAGGTCAATTTTTTTGTACGGAGCAGCATGGTGCTATTTTTTTTAATAGGGCCTGCAGGATATGGAATGGTATCCTATTGCCTGTTAGGGCCACCTTTTCCTTGAAGTCTTTTAAAAATCAGGTATTTGAAATCTATAAATTAAGAGTTGATTCTGTTGATCTGTCCCATTCTTGTAACTTGGTTACTTATTATCGCTGCTCAAGATGTAGGCCCGCCTAAATGTGACTTTTTTTAGGATTGTTTGCATGATTTCACGATTTCGGGAGCCACTGATACAAGTTTTATCCTTTGTGGTTACCCCTTGGATACAACTCTCTGTATTGAACCTGAACTTATTTTATATTTTGTCGATTTATGTTCCATGTTTTTAATTGTGTAATTTATGTTATGTTTAATTTCATTGTTGTATCCATAAAGCTTAATAAATGAATAGATAAATAAAAATAAATGATTAATTCTATCAAATACCAACTGACATTACACAAACACCAACTTGTCTTTACCAGAAAGTGCGAATTTGGCCATGATTAGATCTTCCAGCAGGACGATAATCCATTAAAATTAACTCAAAATGGTTCACCAACCACAGAACCAAGGTTTTGCCGTGGTCTTCCCATACCTCTGACCTAAATCCAGTTGCAGATCTGTGGGACATACTGAAGTGCAGAGTCCATATATATGGACTTGGGGACTTGGCGGATCCAGGGAGATTCAGCATGGAGGAATGGCCAATGATCCCCTGCCATGATTTCTCTATCCTCATTATGCACGAGAGGAGATGCCTTAATCTTGATAGAGAAAGGAAGCAGAAGGTCTCAATAAAAGAGAATTTAATAACAGTGGCGCACATTTTTGGGGAAATATTGTTTTGTGATAGTGTTTTTTTTCAATAATTGCATTTCATTTAAAGCTTCTATTTTTGTTAATATTTTAATAATGTGTTCTTATCTTTTGTTCATATTGTATGTGTTCGCTTTAAGTGCACCTGCTGCTCTCTCCTCCTGAGGCGAGTGGCTCCTTCATCTCCTTGACTTGACGGTCTCTGGAGCTCCAGTCCCTTCACCCTGGGCCGACACGCCTGGGCTCTTACAAGCTTTGCTGATGAATCGTGATGTGGAACTTCAGTTTTCTCATGGCCCTCATGTTTGCATTAAGTAAACAAGCGTTTGGATTTTTTATAGAAACTACATTTTTTTCATGCAGCCGTCGTTTCTCGGAGGCCATTTAAAATAATTAGTTGCCGTCACATGGGTTTGTGGCTCAGAATGAGCTCCTGTCCTGCTGAGCTCCCGGGGCGTGTGCTGCCTGCACACTGAGCGCTTTTTTTTTTTTTTTATTTTGTAATGCGTGAGAAATGAAGAAAGATGTGGTAGCAGAATTGAAAAATTTAGCTTTTAGTGCATTTACTGGATTTCTATTCTATCTGTGGAGCAGGCGAGGCAGTAAATTTGAAGAGTGGCGCTCTCTCTCTCTCTCTCTCTCTCTGAGGTGGAGGGTGGCTGCGGGAAAGAGGGCTCTTATGGTGTTTCTTACACTTTCTTAAAACTAGTTTTTCTTTGAACTTCATACTTCAACATATGCTTGAGTATATCTTTTTCTTTGTAATATTGGTGTCATTTATCTTTCTGGAGTAAGTGGGGTGGTTTTTGACTGTAGAGACGCCGACATGGCGTCTCAACTTGGTGGAGAGGAGTTGTCTCTCCGCCATGGAGTGAAGTGCGTGGCGGATAGTACGGTCTCGATAGAGAATGTGTTAGTTGCGGTTGCGGAGTTAGTAGGAGGCGAGAATATCGTCTCGGCTTCACGCATGAATAAAGGAGTCGTGATTTTCTTCAAAAAAGTGAGTTTGGCGGAAAAACTGGTTGCTAGTGGTTTGTGGATTAATGGCGCTTTTGTGCAGGTCAATCCACTTACGACACCAGCCACAAAAGTAACGATTTCAAATGTTCCACCTTTTATTAAGAATGAGGCTATTGAGAAGGAGCTTTCGCGTTTTGGAAAGTTCGCTAGTGCAGTGAAAATGATTCCGTTGGGTTGCAAACTGGCTGAGCTTAAACACGTTTTGTCTTTCCGTCGTTTTGTGTACATGTTTCTGAATGGTTCTTCGCAAAGCTTAGATGTGTCTTTTCGCCTTCGATACGGTGAAGGTTCATATATGGTGTACGCCAGTACGGAAAGTTTGAGGTGCTTTGAGTGCGGGGATATCGGCCACATTAAGCGAGCTTGCCCGCATAGAGATACGAGTGGTGAAAATCACCCAGCGGGCGAAAATGGGGAAAGAGCTCGGCAGGAGGGCAGCGGTGAATCTGTTACTGAGCCCAGCATGGAGCAGGGAGGTAAGCCGAATGAGGACCCGGGTGAGGGTACGAGTGGGACAGGTGGGCAAGTCGGAGATGAGGCTCCGGGTTTGATTCTCCAGGAGGAAACTGCTGATTTAGGTGAGAGTCAGAACATGGTTGGACTAGGGCAGTCTGAAAATAAAAATAATGCACGCAGGCGGAGGAGAGGCCACGGCCAGTCTGTTGAGAGAAAGAAGGGAAGGGTTGATTGTGACGAGTTTGCTGAAAGAGTAGATTCTAATGCAGGGTCGAGTGGTGTGGTTTCGGAGGAAACTTTGCAGGCAAATATGTCTGGTGCTGCTCCGTTGGGCGAGGAAGCGGAGATGTCTGAGCCCGAATCTGGTGCGAAGCGATCCGGGGGTGTGCAGGAGGATGCCGGGGAATTGTCAGATTCCTCGATTATGTCGGATATTACGGCTAGTCAATGCGGTGATGACAGCCTTTATTCTTTTAACGACATAAATGATTTTTTGGATCTGACGAAAGGGAAAACCGTTAATGTTTTAAATACGTTTTCGGATGCGAAGAATTTTTTAAGATCGGCAAAGTACTATATGAAGACCATGAGCTTAGACATGCTTTCAAGCCAAAAGCGGTTTAGACTAAAAAAGCACTGCACGGCTGTTCGTAAGGGTCTGTCTGTCAACTAACACTAATCTTCATAATGTTAACAAAACTAACATCTGGTGTCAGAGAGCACTGTGCTTCTTCCTGTCGTGTCCTCCTCTTTCTTTTAATAATGGCGGTGTTGTCTTTTGGTTCACTTAACTTAAATGGGGGCAGGGATGAGAAGAAAAGATTTTTACTTTCTGATCTAATTAGTAGGAAAAAAGTCAATATAATTTTTCTCCAGGAAACGCACACAGATAGCAGTAATGAAATGGATTGGGGGGTTTGGTGGAAAGGGGAGTATATTCTAAGCCATGGAACCAATGTGAGTGCAGGTGTTGCTATGCTGTTTTCAGAAGGTTTAGGCCTAAATATTCAAACAAAAACTGAGATTGTGCCAGGACGCCTTCTCATGGTCAGTACAATTTTAAACAACCAATCCTTTGTATTTATAAATATTTATGCTCCTAATAATGGTCAGGAGAGAGTGAGACTATTTAGAAGATTGGAGGAGGAGCTGGGAAAAATTAGTCAGGAGAGCATAATTGTTTTGGGGGGTGATTTTAACTGCACAGTGAATTTTACACTGGACAGGAATGGGGAGGAACCACACCTACATTCTGCTGGTGTTTTGAAAGACATTTTAAATAAAAATAATTTGCAGGATGTGTGGAGGGAAAAGAATCCAACAGCCAGGCAGTATACATGGGTGAAAAACTTGGGGAGTAACTTGTGTGCTGCGAGGCTTGATCGTTTCTATCTGTGCAAATGGAGCTGTAATAGGGTAACAAGAGTCAACATCACTCCTTGTGGTTTTTCTGATCATCATTTAGCCATGTTTTCTTTATATATTGCTTCTACACAAAACATAAAGACATATTGGAAATTTAATGCTAATCTTTTGAAAGATGTGTCCTTCTGTGAGAAGTTTGCATTATTTTGGGAAGAGTGGAGGAGAAGGAAGACTCAATATGAGTCATTAGTGCAGTGGTGGGACATTGGAAAAGCCCAAATTAGGGTTTTTTGTCAGCAATACGCTGTATTTGCAACTCAGGAGATGAATCAGGTGGTCTGGAAATTGGAAAGGGATATACTGGGTATTGAGAGGCAAATGGGGAGTGGGAATGAGGAACATCTAAGCACAGTCCTAATGCAGCTGCGTAGCGATCTTGGCAATCTGCTGCGGGATAGAGCACAAGGGGTTATGGTAAGGGCTCGGTACAGGTTTTGCAAAGATATGGATGCTCCAAACTCTTTCTTTTTTAATTTGGAGAAGCGTGTGAGGGAGCGAAAACATATGCATTGTCTGCAGATGCCTGATGGGAGGCTGTCCTATGATAGGGGAGAAATAATGGAAGCTGCAGTGGGCTTTTATGAAAAGTTATTTAGTGCTGGCCAGACTGAGCAGCTTCACCTGGATGCTCTAACTCAGAACCTCCCCCGACTGAGGAAGGTCCAGAGGACTGAGATGGACTGTGTACTGAATCTGCAAGAGCTTACAATAGCGGTGCAGCAGATGACAGCTGGGCGTTCACCTGGAGTGGATGGACTGCCTGCCGAATTTTTCAAGCACTTCTGGGGAATCCTTGGGGCTGATTTGCTGGAGGTGTTTTTGGAGTGCCTTGAGATGGGAGAGCTACCAACAAGTTGCCGTCGGGCAGTGTTGACGTTGCTGCCTAAGAAAGGGGACTTGTGTCTAATAAAAAACTGGAGACCTGTAGCTCTGTTGTGTACAGACTATAAGATTCTGTCTAAATGTTTGGCAAACAGAATGAAAAAACACCTTGCTGATCTAATACACGATGATCAATCCTATTGTATACCTGGGCGCTCGATTAGAGATAATTTGTTCTTAATGCGTGATATGCTTGATCTATCGAAAAACTGTGGTCTAGAGTTTGGACTTATCTCATTAGATCAAGAAAAGGCTTTTGATCGAGTCGATCATGAATATATGTTTAATGTGTTGACTGGGTTTGGATTTGGGGATTATTTTGTATCATGGGTGAGATTGCTGTACTCTAATGTGTCTTGTTTAGTTAAGACTGGGGGAGGGGTCAGTAGGCCTGTTGATGTGCGAAGGGGGATAAGACAGGGTTGCCCTTTGTCAGGCCAGCTCTACTCCCTAGCCATTGAGCCTTTACTGAGGCTGTTGCGAATGCGGCTGAAGGGAGTGACTGTTCCGGGTTCTGAAACAGCCATAACGTTGTCTGCATATGCAGATGACATTACAGTCCTGATTCAGGATCAGGAAGATGTATGTTTGCTTGAAGACTGTCTTCAGGTCTATGAGAGGGCCAGTTCGGCCAAAGTGAATTGGGATAAGAGTGAGGCGTTGTTGGGTGGATTGTGGAGAGGAAGGACACTCCCTACACTCCCGGGGAATATGCAGTGGGGTCGGAATGGGCTGAAAATCTTGGGTATTTATATGGGTTCTGATGAATATATCAAGAAAAACTGGGAGGGCATTGCAGAGAAGGTTTCTGGGAAACTGGAAAAATGGAAGTGGGTTCTGCCATGCATGTCATATAGAGGCAGAATGCTCATAGTAAACAATTTAGTGGCATCCACATTGTGGCATAAGGTGGCAGTCTTGCAACCCCCTCAAGATTTATTAAGAGTGGTGCAAAAGTCCCTGGTTAATTTTTTCTGGACAGGGCAACACTGGTTAAAGGCAGGGGTGTTATACCTGCCAGTCCAGGAAGGGGGGCAGGGCCTCATTGATCTAGAAAGCAGAGTGGCAGCTTTCCGGCTGCAGGCAGTGCAAAGGCTCCTATACCAGGAGGATGTGTGCTGGAGAGAACCGGCCTGCTGTTTATTGAGACGGATTGGGGGCATGGGGCTGGACCGTCACTTGTTCCTCATGGAGCTGGGCAATGTGAGCAGTGATGGGGGTACAGATTTTTATCGGTCTGTCTTGAAGGCTTGGAGGGGCCTGCGGATCTCCCGAGACTGGGGGATGGTCCCAACCCAATGGGTCTTAGAAGAGCCGATTTTCTATAATCCACTGATACCACTAGTGCAAGGCTTTTCTAATGCTCTGCAGAGGCTCTTTGTTAGAGCTGGTCTCTGCAAGTTGGCTGATCTGTGGTGCCCAGAAGGGTGGAGGACAGCAGGCTCTGTGGCAGTGCAAATTGGCTATAATTCAGTGAGAACTGTTGGGAAGCTTCTGGATGGGATAAGGGCTGCTCTCCCGGTAACAGTTCTAGAAGCACTTCAGAATGGTTCAACTTCCCAAGAGGAGGAGGTTGGGCTGTTTTTCCCTGAATTGCTGATCTCTGCAGAAAGGGGGGACTGGCAGGAGGGACCAGGAGACCTACTGTCTTTTAAATCACCAAAACTGGGTAGCTTTGAAAGTGCTGGAAAAAAACAACTGTATGCAGTTTGTACAAAGACCACTCACTTAGGCTCCCTAAAACATGTTCAGCTTGGCAAATGGCAAGAGTTTCTTGCAAATGGGGGTCTTCCAAAAGGGGCCTGGAGGGTGTTTTATAAGCAGCCTCTTCCAAAAAGGTCAGGAGACCTCCAGTGGAGGATAGTACATGGAGCGATTGCATCAAACACTCTTTTAGCACATCTGAACCCAGGGACCTCTAGGGAGTGTCCTTTCTGTCCTGAAATTGAAACAGTGACCCACATTTTCACAAAGTGTGCTCGTTTAACAGAGCTTTTTTCTGTGTTGGGGGAGGTGTGTACAAGATTGGGATTCTGTTTTTCACCAGAATTTTTTGTGTTTGGACCTGGGTATTCATATAACCAAAGGGATAAATGCTGTTTGGCTAATTTTATTATTGGTCAAGCAAAATTGGCAATCTGGATTACAAGGAAAAACAAAATAAGGATAGATGGGCCTATATGTCCAAGGCTCTTATTCAGGAAATTTGTTCTGTCTCGGCTAAAATTGGAATTTGCTTATGCAGAAATCACCAAGGACTTTGAGGGTTTCAAAAGGGTTTGGGCAGTGGATGGGGCTGTTTGTGAGTTTACAGATGAGGGGTACATTGACTGCCTTCCATGAATTTGTGTTTTTTTTGTGTGGCTTTTTTGCAATTTTTTTTTTTTTTTTTTTTTTTTTTTTTTTTAACATATCTATATTTTAAAATTTTTACTTTTGTAATTAATTTTTCTGTGTTTTTTCTATTTTTTCATTTCTATGTTTGATTTGTTTGTGTAGTTTAACTGCGTATGTCTTTTAATCTTGTTTAAAATAAAAGAGTCTCTCCCTCCACCCCTCCCCGCTTAGTCACATTCGCAATTCAGTTCAGCTGAGCTCCATTTGAATGACGTACATGAGTACATATTGCGCAAATGCAATGAACATGCAAAGAAAATATGTCATAATCCACTGCAACAAGAAAAAAATGTAATGGAAAAAATGGCATTGTTCAAAGGATATTAGGGAAATTTAGAAAAAATGAAGAAATGCATTGAAGAGAAAGTTTGGTTTACATTCGAGCATTAAGATAGTGTCATTATCCAAAAGACTATGGGAAGTGGTCACATATTTAGCTTCTTTCGTTGCTGTTTGTCCCTCCACAAGCACAATGGGGATTTTGTTTGTTTGTTTGTTGGATAATTGTGAAGTTGAATTTCTCAGAAATGTTTGACTGAAAGGGGAAGTGCATCTCTGTCTCAACCTCACCTGTCATGCAGTGACCACATCTTCTCTCCTCGGTGGGTTTCTGTGATGTTTTTATATCTGCCTTTTTCATGGCGAGACTGCGGCCCCTGACCCTGTCCCTCCATCCGCCGCCTCCTCTCTGCTCTAACTGCAGGGGGTCGTTTGGGCTGTCGTTCCTGGTTCCTGTTGTACTGGGTTCTTCGATTTCCGTTTTTGAAAAATGTCGCAATTAAATGGGATTTCAGTCTCCCTCTCAATCTTTATATCGCTCCGTCTCAATCTCTTCCTCCCTCTCTTTCTCTCTCTCGCTCTTTCTCCCTCAACTGCTTCCCAGTTGTGCAACAGATTCAAGCCTCTTTTTCTCAAATTAAAATTCAAAGCGCGTCATTGGCTCGACAAAATTTGTCCGTCTGTCTTGCTAAAGTATGTTAATGAACAGGAAACCTCATTACAAACAATGAATAACGTCACTGAACAATATAGCCTGTACCGTAAACACTCAAACGTGCACACAAATGGTAATAATATAACTTCTTACAGATAATAATTAATAATGATTGTGCTCTCTGGCGCTCTTTGGGCTTAGCTGGTGAAGAGTTGGTGCTTTGGAGTGGACTGTTTTCCTTTTAAATTTAATTCGCGCGCAAGAAGCTGATTTCAACTTTCAGCCGCGATTCTTGCACGAGCGCGACAGAGAAGGGCGCACTGAGCACGCGCCTCCTCCTGCCGCGCGCGGGTGCTGTTGCCGAGGCGACGGCAGGTGGGAGTTTTTCCGCCTCAGGGCTGGATGACCGCTTGGGCACCTGTAGCCTACAGGTAAATCATAGACCCGGAAAATTCTATTTGTGGACGACCGCGGCTGTTTGTGTGACTCAGTCAGTCCTGTGGGCTATAGTCTTTGTCACGATTCTGCTCTCTCGTCTTGAAAAAGAACTTGTGCGCAAGTGAAAAAAGTCGGAGGTTTTTATTTGAATAAAGTTTCCTT
Source organism: Gymnothorax reevesii (assembly GCA_029721435.1). Taxonomy (NCBI): domain Eukaryota; kingdom Metazoa; phylum Chordata; class Actinopteri; order Anguilliformes; family Muraenidae; genus Gymnothorax; species Gymnothorax reevesii. The sequence goes on along the minus strand of CM056578.1, from coordinate 5,343,257 downwards.
TCAGTTGTTTGGTTTCGCACTGAAATAATAATAAAAATAATAATAAAAAAAAAAAAAACAACTGAGTAGTTCTCAACATATGAAGGAACAGACTGGAGATTTTGATTTTAAACACAAAAAGAGTTTTTCTTGGTGTCAGAGGGGTTTATGTCTCCAGAGAGCTGTGTGTCTGTGCATCTAAAGTCACAGAAACAGCATCGGGCTGCGGCACGTTCAGCGCAGCCTCATACATAGCTGGCCTCAAAGTCTGCCAGAGAGAGTGAAGGGGTGGGGAAAGTACAGCGCCCCCCGGAGGAGGAACAGCTTTCGACACATCAGTCCATTTTCTATTTTTAGCATGGGGGTTTCAGGTTTTAGACTGCTAACTTACGTTATCAGCTTTCTGATGTAGTGTTTCACTCAGTAGGGCTACAATTATCCAGCTAGTTCACTAATCCTGCTATTTGAGACAGGATTTTGCCCGTTACAGTTATCCCGCTTACTCAGTAATGCTGCTTTGTGAAACTGGATCCTGGTTCGTGAGCAGGTGCGCTCTGATTGGCACATTCCTCGTCCCTCAAGTGACGTGTCCCAAATCCCGGAGATCTCGCTCCGTCAATAAACAAAGCTCCAGTGGGCCCTGTCGCACTGGAGAAAATTTGTATTTTAAACCCAAAAATTTCTCATATTATTCTGCAGTGATGAAGTGGAAATGGAGGATCTTACACCAGTGGGCGTGTCACGTGAAAGTTATGTCGCTCGTTGAGTACACTTTGCGTTTTTGCCAGCTTTAGCAAAATGAATTGCATAATTTAATAAAAAACAAATGTAATTTCCATTAGCACCCATTGTATGTTAGCATTGACCAAACTCCACCGCTCTGCTAACTTAGCTAATCACTGAGTCACAGACATTCGTGGTAGAACTGGCAACGGTTTGTAAATTCAGTCAACCTAGAAGCTTGCTAACGTTTGCTCGCTAGCAAACAAACTAATGTTGTGTAATTGATACAAAAAATACTGCATGCATGTTAGCTTGCTAGCTAGGTAACATAAACTTTGTTCTGTGAGTTAGCAAGCTTGCTACAGTGCTGAGCCATATCGATTTCATCAACGTTATGCTTGGTATTCAGTTTGGTTGAATATTAACAGGGTGATGTTACGAGGAGCAATTTCTTTCCCCCACACTCTGAGCCAATGAAATTTTTGCAAAAGTGATATGTACCTTGGGTAATATCAAAAATATATCATGAGCTGGGCTTTGGGAGAAGTACCACAATTATGTTATAAAAAAGTTACAATAACTTCATCAGCAAATTGCAAGTTTTGTTGCAAGTCGGTGGAAGTTAGCATGTCTACACGGTGTATGCTTCAACAAGAACATTCCTACTCTTTCTGAAAGTTTTCATGCACAGTTAGCGATTACATTTTGCGAATGTATACCACTGAAAAAACATGTCCAGGGATTGGGTCCGGCCCGGATAAGCGGAAGAAGAAGGATGGATGAATGAATACCACCAAAAGACAAGGATAAACGTGGCGTGTGGCAGAAATACGGTCCTATCAGAGGACTTTATTGCTTCTCCTCTGGCAGAAATCGCAGCTCTCAAATGATTTCACGGCTGCCAATCCCGAGCGGCTCTATTTTTACACTTTCCTGTTGTACGCTCCCCTTGTTCGACATCTCCCCGCAGATTTCCCAATTATATTCAGAGAGTTGGATCGTATAGGCCTTTTTAAAACCTGAATCTTACATTCCTTTTGGTAGATAATGGTTGATTTTGATGTATGTGTTTCATCATTACCACACTGAAATATCCAAATTTAGTTTGTCCTCCATTTGTTCTCTCACTTTGGGACCTTTGTTTCTAGGATCTGCTGATATTTGTTTGAAACCAACATTTCCACCTCAAGCTCAACGGTTCTTACAATACAGGCTTCCGCACCACCATAAAGTATCATAGATCCACCCTGAGCTAAATATCTGGCAACGTGCTCATTTCCCTAAACGCTTCGCCTGATTTTCTCCAAATGAATCTTCATGGTTTTGGCCGAGAAAATGGAAGTTTTACTTCATTAGTCTGCAGAACTTTGTTCCAATCTGTCTCCGGCTTATCTAAGTGATATATTGCTCATTGCAGACATCGACTTCCCGGATTGCAGTAAATATTTTCCTGTCTGACAGCTCTCTCAGTGTGGATTATTTTCATGTTAACAGAGTGAACCTTTTGCACTGCAATTCTGGCATCAACAAACTCTTTTGTCATCTCTGAAAACACTCTCAAAAAGAGTTGAAAACAGTACAAAGAACTGTCAGAGGGGTGATAATCTGCTTACAGAAATGTGTACCCCTGGCTAACAATATATTGTTCATTTGTTTCTTTTCACCTTTGCCGGTAGAAGCTAATTTTTCGTACCTGATTATTGTTTGTTCCATGGCTGTGCTGTAGGCTTATTTCTGGGTGCGTAAACAATCCTTTTCAGTGAATCCTGCGGTTTTGCATCACTTTACGAGCCACTGCACCTAGTCAGAATATTTTTTTCTGTCTTCAGACTCATAACTGTGCCTTTAATTCTCATTTGTGAATGGCTTTTCTGAGCGTGGCAGTATCACACTGAGGGTGTTAAAACATCATCTTCTCGCCATCTTCTGCTTGTTCAGAGTTTACTATTGTTATTTTCTTGGCTGTGGAAGAGCATATGGTGTCTTGTGTCAGCAGAACACACTGACTGGTTAGAATGATCATTTATAAGCCTCTGAAATAATCTTTCACTGCCTTAAGCCTACGGAGACTCGAGAAAAACATATCTGTGGGCTTAGAGATGGACATGTTGAGTCTTGCCTGTGTCATGTTGGCTGATATGTTTTATAAAGCTGTTACAATGAGCAGCTGAACAGCGATTCCCTGTCAAAATTTGTCGAAACAGGTCGTGTTAAAGCTTGCACACTGTGGAGGTTGTGTTGACTTGGCCTCCTTTACACAATGGGGGGGTTGTGTGTCAAATTCTGTTCACATAGATGCAACAAAACGTGCAATTTGACCAGTTGAATCCTGCAAACCTCTCAGAAGTACCCTGTGTGCCTTAAAGGGACAGATTATTGTCAGTTTTATGTCGCTGACCAATAAAGTCCTTTTAAAGTGGAATGTGTGGAATTACCTCTATCTGGACAGACACTCCGAGTTAACGGCTCCCTGAAACGTTAAAAAATAAAATGTGTTTTTCCTAAAAGGGCTGCGTGGGTTTCTGGCAACATCCTGAACTTTGACCAGCAATTAAAAGCAGGATTTACGGTGCAAACCGTAATTTCACTGTTGCCCAATTTCTGCCATTTGGACCTGAGCTCCAGTGCGCTGGAGTTTCGAGGTCAGTTGTGATGTTTAAACTGTGGACCAGTGTTTGCCAGTCTCTACAACAGTCTTACCTGCGAGGATACCTCAGTTTATGCTCTTTAGAAAGTTCTGCGTTAGTTACATGCTGCTTGTTTAAGAGTAGCTACTTTCTTATCTATTAAAATGAAAGATGTCTGTCCCTCCGTCTCTCTGTCTGCAGAGTCCATGATAAAGTGAAGTACTGTAAAGGCTCAATAAAATACACTATAGAGTTTAGCATCATTACATTAACCCCAAAAGTCCTGCACAGACCCATGTGCATCGTCCTCGTCAAATAAACAATAAATGAAATGAAATGTGTAGGGACATCAGCTGCAGTTGCTGCATTCGAACCCGTTGAGTTTCAGGCCTATTTTAAATTCTAGTGCAGATCCCAATTTTTCCAACGATCCCAAATATGTCCTGCTGAATTACAGGGAAATGTGTATAAAATTATGTACAAGTTATAGATGTTTTCCATTTGATGTAATGCTGGGGCCATAAAAACATGGCGTCCTGGGTTTGAATATTTCCCTCAGTATAACGGTGATGTGACTTCAGTGAGGAGCTGCAGTGAGCAGATGCAGAATGTGTGTGTGACATCGCCTAACAACGTCAACATGCTGAAGGGGAAATGATGTGAAAAGTAGGGTTTAGGGGCTTGAATCGCTTTTGGGCCATGAAACGTCCATATTTATGCATTCCCTTATTTTTATTTACATCTCTCTCTCTCTCTCTCTCGGTCTGTCCCTCTCTCTCAATTCAACTTTCTCCTTTGGCATGTAATGCAATAAGTATTTATGGCCAAAGCATTCCGCCTCACTCTTGCCAGTTCTTTCACTTCTTGATGTACAGACGTCTGAAGTGAAGGTAAAAGACAGACATATGATCTCAATGAAAAGCCAGTCAGTATTTTGTCCCTCAGTAATCATTACACTCAGAGTCATCAGTTTCTTGTTTAGAAGTTGTGGTGGTGGGATAACTGCCCTCGAATTCTGTCCCGGAAAAAAACAATTAGGCAAATAGTGTGTATTTCAATTCTCAGGAAATATAAACATCCTTGTTTTGAATTCCCCAAAACCCACATTGATTTTGCATACTTCTACTCCTTTCGTGGGCTGCCAAAAAGAGTCATGGGTTCTGCCGGTGCTGTCGCGGTGTTCCAGGAGTATTTCTGGATCTTTTTTGGTGTTCCAACAGTGGAGATTTTTTTGTGGTTCATTAATGGGGTCCTAATGTTGAAGTGTTCTGGTGGTTCTATTATAGTATTCTAGCACTGATGGGTTCTGGTGGGTCTATAGTAATTATAAAACCACCCATCAGCGCTAGAGCATAATGGGTTCTGGTGGTTGCTAGAATATGATTATTATGTTCTAGTACTGATGGGTTCTGTGGGTTCTATAATTATGTTCTAGCACTGATGGGTTCTGGTGGTTTTATAATTATGTTCTAGCACTGATGGGTTCTGTTGGTTCTATAATTATGTTCTAGCACTGATGGGTTCTGGTGGGTCTATAAATATATTCTAGCACTGATGGGTTTTGATGGTTCTAATATTATGTTCTAGTGCTGATGGGTTCTTTTGGTTCTGTAATTATGTTCTAGCACTGATGGCTTCTGATTGTTCTACAATTCTGTTCTAGTACTATTGGGTTCTGTTGGTTCTACAATTATGTACTAGTACTGATGGGTTTTGGTGGTTCTATTATTATATTCTAGTACTGATGGGTTCTTTTGGTTCTATATTTATGTTCTAGAACTGATGGCTTTTGAAGATTCTATAATTATGTCCTAGAACGTATGGGTTCTGTTGGTTCTATAATTACGCTCTAGCACTGATGGGTTTTGGTGGTTCTATTACACTGCCCGGCCAAAAAACAAGTCACCGTTTGGAAATTGATGAACTAATTCTATAATTGGATCATTATTGCTGTTATTAATATGTTTCAGTTGGCAATAATCATCTTTACCCCGACTGATGAAGCGCGTCGCTGCCCATTTCTTAAAAAATCATGTCGGAAGACCCATCCCCTGATGGTGGAAAAATGTTACAGTATTTCAGAACGGGCAAGTAATTGGCCTGTATTTTGCCAAGAAAACCATGAATGACAAATAAAAGTATGAGGAATCATTTTCGCAAACAAATTAGCCACTACAACGTCCTGACCTTAAACACATTAAAAGTTATTGGGATGTGCTCATGAAAGACCACCAGTGGTTCAACCATTATGTCGAGAAGACAAGAGCTCGGCCAAAAATTATGCCATTTCTGATCGAAAATAAATGTTCTGGCATTGTATATAGTTGTCAAAACAGTGACAAGACGAATATGGACTGTAATCAAAGCTACAGGGGTTCCAACTAAATATTTGAGTGTGTGACTTTTTTTTTGGCCGGGCAGTGTATTATGTTCTAGCACTGATGGGTTCTGATGGTTCTATAATTATGCTCTAGTACTGATGGGTTTTTGTGGGTCTATAAATATACTCAGCAACAAAAGTTTCTGTGACACCATTTATGTGTATGTTATAAATGACACGCAAAGATCTCAATGCAATCAATATGTTTATTTAACAGGAGAAACACTGACTTTTCAGTGCCAACGTCACTCAAAACGAAAAATGTCATTTTCATGCGTCATGAAGCACTTGTCTGACGTCTAACCAATTGTGACCTTCACACTTCAATACCGGGTGTGACTTCCTCATGCCATGATGCAAGCAACGCATCTCCGGCGCATGGACCGAATCAGATGTGCCCGAAATTGCTGTGGGATGTCATTCCAAATCTGACGTAGACGTTGTCGCAATTCCTGGAGTGTAGCTGGCGGGTTATCCAACCGCCGCTAACGTCGATCCATCTCGTCCCAAAGATGCTCAATTGGGGACATGTCTGGGAATCTGGCTGGCCATGGCAGGACATTGACATGTTGTTGCATCAGATACTGCTGTACAATCCTTGCAACGTGTGGTCTGGCGTAATCATGTTGCAGCGTTATTCCGGGACCATGTTGCATCAAAAACGGTACCACCAATGGCCGTAGCACTTCATCGCGATATCTTTGACCTGTCAGATTTCCATCAATAACAAGCAAATCTGTTCTGTTTCTAGCCGTGATCCCTCCCCAAATCATGACACTACCACCTCCAAAACGATCAAATTCCTGAACACAGTTGTTGGCATAACGTTCTCCACGTCGACGGTATACACGTAAACGACCATCACATCGGTTAAGCATGAATCTTGATTCATCAGTGAAGAGTACAAGATCCCACTGACGTTGGATCCACCGTCGATGTTGTTGTGCCCACTGTAGACGCAGTCGTCGGTGTTGTACTGTGAGTATTGGACGTCTTGCTGGCCGACGTGGGACAATGCCAAAATGACGGAGACGGCGACGGATTGTCTGTGCAGACAGTCGCCTCAAACCAGGTATCGTTCTTGCAGTTATGGTTGCAGGTTGGAATCGATTTCGGAGATGGGTTGTTCGAATCCAGTTGTCCTGTCTGGGAGTGGTTACTCGTGGACGGCCGCTGCGAGGACGGTCTCTGACATGTCTTGTCTGCTGATGACGCTGCCATAAGTTCCAAATGGTGTTTCGGTGGACATTCAGGCGATGAGCAACTTCCCTCTGCGAGGTTCCGGATTCAATCATCCCAATGGCCCTCCACCGATCATTTTCAGACAGTCTTGGCATTTAGAGGGTAGAGTTCCTGATCCGAAATGGCTGTGTTTTCGATAAGTGATGCTTCCGTCGTTCATCAGGCACAATGTGAACATTCCAAAAATTCTCCTCTTTTATTGCCATCCACAAGCATGATTTACGCACATTTTCACGAGCAAAGTCATTTTCTCGCATTTTCATGATTTCCATTTCAATGTTGTGTTTACGTGTACTGTTTCAGTCTGATATCACCATGTATGACAATTTCATAATTGCGTTATGAAAAATAATTAACGATATTGGTGTCACAGAAACTTTTGTTGCTGAGTATATATTCTAGCACTGGCGGGTTTTGGTGGTTCTGTAATTATGTTCTAGTACTGATGGGTTCTTTTGGTTCTATAATTATGTTTCAGCTCTGATGGGTTCTGGTGGGTCTATAATTACATTCTTGTGCTGGGGGGTTCTGGTGGTTCTATAATTACATTCTTGCGCTGGTGGGTCCTAGTGGTGGTTCTATAAATATGTTCCAGCACTGATGGCCTTTGGTGGTTCTGTAATTATATTCTTATGCTGGTGGGTTCCAGTGGTTCTATAATTATGATCCAGCACTGATGGATTCTCTTGGTTATACAACTATGCTCCAGCATTGCCGGGTTCTGGTGGTTCTATAATTATGCTCCAGTGCTGATTGGTTCTGGTGGTTTTAGTATAGGGTTAGGGTAATTTTCCAGGTGTGGTTTGGTGGACTCATGTGGAGATTAATTTGAATTTAAATGCTAAATTATGGTAAATGCTAAAACAAATTGTAATTGATCGCTTAACAGCGAAATATGATGACAAATAGGATTTTCAGAACATTCTGGAGTGTTTTTTTTTACCAGCCGGTCATGAGGTGTCTCCATTGTGAAAGACAGGGCGGCTGTTTACTCTGTGCGACGCAAACAGGATGCATCAAGTCCTAACTCCCTGACAAATGACTTCATCCTGCTCTTTCCATTGCAACATCACACAGAGAAGACACTTTATTGAACCTTGTGAGATTGTTTATCCCCCAATGAGTCTTTTTTATTCAACACAGTTGCTGAGGAGCAGTGGGCAGCCACATTGCCCAGGGACTGACTGCAGTTCTGGGGTCTGAGTGTTAGTAAGGCGCAGTGGCAGGAGCGTATCTGACCTCACTTGTGTATCGGTCGGTGGAGTATCCGGCCTAAAACAGGGTGAACATGCCATTTTACTGTTGCTCTAAACCCTTTGGAGATTCCTCATACATTGGGAACCTGGGAATTGTATACAAGGCGTTGGGTCCTCGTCCCTTTTGACAGAGAATTCCGGAGAGCTGGACCCACAGATGTTCAGGCAGATGGTTGAGATCAGGGAAAAGGTTCAAAGGTTGACAGAGCTCTTTAAAGGGGCATCATTGACCTTGTCTTTGAAACGGGCCTCGTTGCAGTCACCAGGCGGATTAGCATCAAAGCCGGCGGTTTTATTTTGCGACTGTGAGGTAGGGAGATGCGAACTCTCGGTCAGGTCATTTGGAGGCCTTTAGTGTCCGAGTGCAGCGAGTTTTTACGTGCTGTGTGACGCTCCCGAGGTGGAGGCCAGCTTTCATGTCGGGTCTCAGACTCGTATTCTACCAAAAACACCTCATGAATTTGTCTACTTTTTCCATTTCTAATGTAGTGTACTGTGAGCATTTACAGTTATATTTATAGTTTTTGTACACTTTACTCATGGATTTATTCATAAAGTTTCACATGTACTGTATTTTTCACTTCTAGCTTGTGAAAATGACCTTTACAGGTGTCAGAAAATGTTAATAAAGAGAAGTCAAAAATAATCTATTTTTGTGCGGGACATTCGGTTAATAAAAGGGCCATACTTAGCCAAATAAACTATTAAATTATTCATTTATTATTAATTATGTATCCGCTCGTTAGTCCTCAGTGGCATTAGATGTTGGGCCACATGACTGTCCTTGTAATAAAAATTCCTCAAAAATGCTCAACCGTTGGATCTGGCCAAGCGGTTATGTCACTACAATTTTGATGTTTATTGGGCTATAACTTTTTAACCAGATAACTTACAAAACCCAAAACCAGTGAAGTTGGCGCATTGTGTAAATCGTAAATAAAAACAGAATACAATGATTTGCAAATCCTTTTCAACCTATATTCAATTGAATACACTGCAAAGACAAGTTACTTAATGTTTGAACAGGTAAACTTTGTAATTTTTTGCAAATATTAGCTCATTTGGAATTTCATGCCCGCAACATGTTTCAAAAAAGCTGGCACAAGTGGCAAAAAAGACTGAGAGAGTTGAGGAATGCTCATCAAACACTTATTTGGAACATCCCACAGGTGAACGGGCTAATTGGGAAGAGGTGGGTGCCATGATTGGGTATAAAAGCAGCTTCCCTGAAATGCTCAGTCATTCACAAACAAGGATGGGGCGAGGGTCACCACTTAGAGAACAAATGCGTGAGCTGATTGTCGAACAGTTTAAAAACAACATTCCTCAACAAGCTATTGCAAGAAATTTAGGGATTTCATCATCTACGGTCCGTAATATCATCAAAAGGTTTAGAGAATCTGGAGAAATCACTGCACGTAAGCGACAAGGCCGAAAACCAACATTGAATGCCCGTGACCTTTGATCCCTCAGGCGGTATTGCATCAAAAACCGACATCAGTGTGTAAAGGACATCACCACATGGGCTCAGGAACACTTCAGAAAACCACTGTCAGTAACTACAGTTTGTCGCTACATCTGCAAGTGCAAGTTAAAACTCTACAATGCAAAGCGAAAGCCATTTATCAACAGCACCCAGAAACGCCGCCGGCTTCGCTGGGCCCAAGCTCATCTAAGATGGACTGATGCAAAGTGGAAAAGTGTTCTGTGGTCTGACGAGTCCACATTTCAAATTGTTTTTGGAAACTGTGGACGTCGTGTCCTCCGGACCAAAAAAGAAAAGAACCATCCGGACTGTTATAGGCGCGAAGTTCAAAAGCCAGCATCTGTGATGGTATGGGGGTGTATTAGTGCCCAAGGCATGGGCAACTTACACATATGTGAAGGCACCATTAATGCTGAAAGGTACATACAGGTTTTGGAGCAACATATGTTGCCATCCAAGCAACGCCTTTTTCATGGACGCCCCTGCTTATTTCAGCATGAAAATGCCAAGCCACATTCTGCACGTGTTACAACAACATGGCTCCGTAGTAAAAGAGTGTGGGTACTAGACTGGCCTGCCTGTAGTCCAGACCTGTCTCCCATTGAAAATGTGGGGCGCATTATGAAGCGTAAAATACGACAACGGAGACCCTGGACTGTTGAACAACTTAAGGTGTACATCAAGCAAGAATGGGAAAGAGTTCCACCTGAAAAGCTTCAAAAATTGGTCTCCTCAGTTCCCAAACGTTTACTGAGTGTCGTTAAAAGGAAAGGCGATGTAACACAGTGGGGTAAAAAGGCCCCAGTGCCAACTTTTTTGCAATGTGTTGCTGCCTTTAAATTCTAAGTTAGTGATTATTTGCAAAAAAAAATAATAATAAAGTTTCTCAGTTTGAACATTAAACATCTTGTCTTTACAGTGTATTCAATTGAATATAAGTTGAAAGGATTTGCAAATCATTGTATTGTTTTTATCTACGATTTACATAACGTGCCAACTTCACTGGTTTTGGGTTTTGTATATAAACTTGAATTACATGTTTCTAAAGGTTTTTACAAGTACTTTAACATGGTAAACTCAATGGATTGTTTGAATAATTTTTAAATGTGAAATTAGTAAAAATGTGCTCGGTTACAGCACTACCAAAAGAGGACATCAGATTTGACAAGGTGTACCCAAAGATGCATAACATGCTGTTCTCATTACAAATCCGAGTCAACCTGGTTTCAATATTCCAATACACCTATTAAACTATGTTCTCAGCAAAAATTGTTGCAAAATATGGAATTTCTTCGATTTAAGAGGGAAAAGAATATGGTTCCGTCATGACAGAACTAGATGTTCATGAGAAAAAGTAAGGTTTACTTCAGGAAAAGAACTAAAATAGGTAACATACCATACTTTTATTACATTCTGTATTACAGCTGCACATCAATATTACTGAAGTCAGTTGTGACAGCAATCTATATGGTCATAATGCAACATCTTTTTAAGAGTTAAATAAAAACTCATTTTTAATTTGAATTCGGCAAAAATAGTTACAGATGTTGAAAAATATGAAGTGAAAGGTATAAAATGTAGAAACAAGTACATGTAGTTTTAGTTTTTTATTGTTGAAATGAAAATTATGTGAAAAACAGATTTCCGAGCGTGCCTGTAGTTTTCAAACTTCATGCACTTTAGATAGCTGTAATTTTATTTCACATCTTGTATTGAAAAAACAAAGTTAGTTCCATAAACAAGACAGATTAAGCTACAAGATCAGCCCATTCACTATGTGTTACGAAGAAATATAATTTTCATCACACATGTTCACTTTCTCTTGGCTAGACCCCGTTGTTGTGGCAGAAAGTTGCTTTTTTTTTATAAATCAGAATTTATGAGGTTTTTTTTTTTAAAGCAGAAAGTATTTGCATTTCTTTTTTTTCCATCTCTGAATGTTTAACATTATGGATGTTCTGAAACTTTTAACTGGCCGTGTGGATTCGCTGTTTGTGAGCGCTGAACTTACAAACTTGCAAATAGCTGGATTAAATTCATGAGGGACTTTGAGGAAGAGCGAGAGAGGGAGAGAGAGGGAGATGGAGAGATACCCTATAAAAATGATTATAATAATAGTTGTTTAGATGTTATTCGCAGCATTTTTTTCTTTAAATTGCTTACTTTGTTGTCATTTTATTATTGGTTGATTAATAATAGTTAAATCAAATACAATTGTATTTACTATAAGTATAATTAATGTTCTCATTGTTAACATATGCCATTATATTCTTGCTACGATTATTGTTGTTCAGTTATGCTTTGGCAATATGTATTTTTAGCTTCGCTGTGACGACAGTCAGCGGAGCTTTTCTAGTGCAGAGTCGTCCGGCATCTGACTGTTTATCGGTCTGCCTTTCCAACATCAACTTTTCACTTCAAATTTGATTATCTCAAAAACTGATAAATTTCTTTCTGATTTGGTGTGAGCCTTCCTTACGACCTTCTGAATGTTCACTGTGAGAATTTGGAAATTCTACATCCCAGTTTTTGAAAAATTCAGCATTTTGGACATAGAACATGTGTGTCTGTGCAAATTTTTTCAGTCTTTCCTTAATATCTCACCAAGAGGCCTGTTGGCCTAGAGAGCTCCGCTGAGGATGACTGAAATGATCATTTTGGTCTAGATCATGCTGTTCTGGATCACGTTGTTCCAGATCATTGTTCTGGATCATCGTTCTGCATCATATTTTCCTGCATCATATTGTCCTATGACAGTGTAAAAAGGATTGTGACTGTTATATTTGTGATGTACTGGTGGGGAAGAGTATTTGTTGGTTGTTTGTATTGTTTGGTAGTAAAATGATTGAAATAAATTATTGCAGTTTGCTCTTAGGTTCTATTGTTATACAACATAAATTGAGACACCAAACTGGTTCTCAGCATATTCTGGTGACCAAATGTGCCATCTGTGTTCATATTGCAATAGTTTTCAAGGATTTCTGACATTTATTTATGACATGGACATTTCACTCATCCTCAGCGAAGCTCTCTAGGCCGACAGGCCTCTTGTTTAAATATGTCATGCTAATAAAGCATTTGCGTTTGAATTTGAGAGAGAGAGCATGAGAGAGAGAGAGAGAGAGGGAGGGAGAGAGAGGGAGGAAGAGTCTGTCCCTTTGTTTACCTCTAAAGTCCAGGAGTGACAAGCTTTCACATGAAATGGATTCCAGTTTTATTTGTTGGGCGTTCCTCTCACCTGCGCCCTTTGACCTCTGGGGTCATGACCTGTCCCTGATGCCAGCAGGAGATTTATTGTGTGTTTTGAAGACACCCCCCGTCGTAAAGACATTATATGTCACAAGCACATCCAGCAGTAATAAATGCATCACTGCCGAAGACAGAACATCACAAAAGATAAAAGACAAACTTATGAACAGTGTCCCTGAAAGCGGGGTCATAAAGTTATTATAAATACTAATGGAAACTAATTATAGACTTATAGAATGAAATACATTTGAAAATGCAAATTCTCACTGAATTTATAATACAGTTTTGAATCGTTATCTCTTTCTCTCACTCTCTCTGTTGGTCCTATTCTATGATGCCTTATCTTTGCTGGGCTGGTTTCTGCCAGATTGTTTCTGTCTGGTGTTACATCACCTCTGACAGTGTGCTTGTCAGGCTGGTCACATGATGTGAACACAGCCAGCCCCCGCCCTGACCTGCAGAGAGCGCGTGCGCTGAAAAGCAGGCCTCGGCCCTGAGCTGCAGAGAGCGTGCGCTGAAAAGCAGGCCTCGGCCCTGACCTGCAGAGAGCATGTGCTGAAAAGCAGGCATCGGCCCTGAGCTGCAGAGAGCGTGCGCTGAAAAGCAGGCCTCGGCCCTGACCTGCAGAGAGCATGTGCTGAAAAGCAGGCCTCGGCCCTGAGCTGCAGAGAGCGTGCGCTGAAAAGCAGGCCTCGGCCCTGACCTGCAGAGAGCATGTGCTGAAAAGCAGGCCTCAGCCCTGAGCTGCAGAGAGCGTGCGCTGAAAAGCAGGCCTCGGCCCTGACCTGCAGAGAGAGCGTGCACTGAAAAGCAGGCCCCGGCCCTGACCTGCAGAGAGAGCGTGCGCTGAAAAGCAGGCCTCGGCCCTGAGCTGCAGAGAGCGCGTGCGCTGAAAAGCAGGCCTCGGCCCTGAGCTGCAGAGAGCGCGTGCGCTGAAAAGCAGGCCTCGGCCCTGACCTGCAGAGAGCGCATGTGCTGAAAAGCAGGCCTCGGCTCTGACCTGCAGATAGCGCGTGCGCTGAAAAGCAGGCCTCAGCCCTGACCTGCAGAGAGCGTGCGCTGAATAGCAGGCCTCGGCCCTGACCTGCAGAGAGCGTGCGCTGAAAAGCAGGCCTCAGCCCTGACCTGCAGAGAGCGCGTGCGTTGAAATGCAGGCCTCAGCCCTGACCCGCAGAGAGCGCGTGCACTGAAAAGCAGGCCTCGGCCCTGACCTGCAGAGAGCGCATGTGCTGAAAAGCAGGCCTCGGCTCTGACCTGCAGATAGCGTGCGCTGAAAAGCAGGCCTCGGCCCTGACCTGCAGAGAGCGTGCGCTGAAAAGCAGGCCTCAGCCCTGACCTGCAGAAAGCGTGCGCTGAAAAGCAGGCCTCGGCCCTGAGCTGCAGAGAGCGCGTGCGCTGAAAAGCAGGCCTCGGCCCTGAGCTGCAGAGAGAGCGTGTGCTGAAAAGCAGGCCTCGGCCCTGACCTGCAGAGAGAGCGTGCGCTGAAAAGCAGGCCTCGGCTCTGACCTGCAGAGAGAACGTGCGCTGAAAAGCAGGCCTCGGCTCTGACCTGCAGAGAGAGCATGCGCTGAAAAGCAGACCTCGGCCCTGACCTGCAGAGAGCGCATGCGCTGAAAAGCAGGCCCCGGCCATGACCTGCAGAGAGCATGCGCTGAAAAGCAGGCCTCGGCTCTGACCTGCAGAGAGAGCGTGCGCTGAAAAGCAGGCCTCGGCCCTGACCTGCAGAGAGAGCGTGCGCTGAAAAGCAGGCCTCCGCCCAGACCTGCAGAGAGCGTGCGCTGAAAAGCAGGCCTCGGCCCTGACGTGCAGAGAGAGTGCACTGAAAAGCAGGCCTCGGCTCTGACATGCAGAGAGAGCGTGCGCTGAAAAGCAGGCCTCGGCCCTGACCTGCAGAGAGAGCGTGCGCTGAAAAGCAGGCCTCGGCCCTGACCTGCAGAGAGCGTGCGCTGAAAAGCAGGCCTCGGCCCTGACCTGCAGAGGGAGCGTGCGCTGAAAAGCAGGCCTCGGCCCTGACCTGCAGAGAGCGCGTGCGCTGAAAAGCAGGCCTAGGCCTTGAGCTGCAGAGAGCGTGCGCTGAAAAGCAGGCCTCGGCCCTGACCTGCAGAGAGCATGTGCTGAAAAGCAGGCCTCAGCCCTGAGCTGCAGAGAGCGTGCGCTGAAAAGCAGGCCCCGGCACTGACCTGCAGAGAGAGCGTGCGCTGAAAAGCAGGCCTCGGCCCTGAGCTGCAGAGAGCGCGTGCGCTGAAAAGCAGGCCTCAGCCCTGACCTGCAGAGAGCGTGCGCTGAATAGCAGGCCTCGGCCCTGACCTGCAGAGAGCGTGCGCTGAAAAGCAGGCCTCAGCCCTGACCTGCAGAGAGCGCGTGCGTTGAAATGCAGGCCTCAGCCCTGACCCGCAGAGAGCGCGTGCACTGAAAAGCAGGCCTCGGCCCTGACCTGCAGAGAGCGCATGTGCTGAAAAGCAGGCCTCGGCTCTGACCTGCAGATAGCGCGTGCGCTGGAAAGCAGGCCTCAGCCCTGACCTGCAGAGAGCGCGTGCGCTGAAATGCAGGCCTCAGCCCTGACCCGCAGAGAGCGCGTGCACTGAAAAGCAGGCCTCGGCCCTGACCTGCAGAGAGCGCATGCGCTGGAAAGCAGGCCTCGGCCCTGACCTGCAGAGACCGCAAGCGCTGGAAAGCAGGCCGCGGCCCTGACCTGCAGAGAGCATGCGCTGAAAAGCAGGCCTCGGCCCTGACCTGCAGAGAGCGTGCGCTGAAAAGCAGGCCTCGGCCCTGACCTGCAGAGAGCGTGCGCTGAAAAGCAGGCCTCAGCCCTGACCTGCAGAAAGCGTGCGCTGAAAAGCAGGCCTCGGCCCTGAGCTGCAGAGAGCGCGTGCGCTGAAAAGCAGGCCTCGGCCCTAAGCTGCAGAGAGAGCGTGTGCTGAAAAGCAGGCCTCGGCCCTGACCTGCAGAGAGAGCGTGCGCTGAAAAGCAGGCCTCGGCTCTGACCTGCAGAGAGAACGTGCGCTGAAAAGCAGGCCTCGGCTCTGACCTGCAGAGAGAGCATGCGCTGAAAAGCAGACCTCGGCCCTGACCTGCAGAGAGCGCATGCGCTGAAAAGCAGGCCCCGGCCATGACCTGCAGAGACCGCAAGCGCTGGAAAGCAGGCCGCGGCCCTGACCTGCAGATAGCATGCGCTGAAAAGCAGGCCTCGGCCCTGACCTGCAGAGAGCGTGCGCTGAAAAGCAGGCCTCGGCCCTGACCTGCAGAGAGCGTGCGCTGAAAAGCAGGCCTCAGCCCTGACCTGCAGAAAGCGTGCGCTGAAAAGCAGGCCTCGGCCCTGAGCTGCAGAGAGCGCGTGCGCTGAAAAGCAGGCCTCGGCCCTGAGCTGCAGAGAGAGCGTGTGCTGAAAAGCAGGCCTCGGCCCTGACCTGCAGAGAGAGCGTGCGCTGAAAAGCAGGCCTCGGCTCTGACCTGCAGAGAGAACGTGCGCTGAAAAGCAGGCCTCGGCTCTGACCTGCAGAGAGAGCATGCGCTGAAAAGCAGACCTCGGCCCTGACCTGCAGAGAGCGCATGCGCTGAAAAGCAGGCCCCGGCCATGACCTGCAGAGAGCATGCGCTGAAAAGCAGGCCTCGGCTCTGACCTGCAGAGAGAGCGTGCGCTGAAAAGCAGGCCTCGGCCCTGACCTGCAGAGAGAGCGTGCGCTGAAAAGCAGGCCTCGGCCCAGACCTGCAGAGAGCGTGCGCTGAAAAGCAGGCCTCGGCCCTGACGTGCAGAGAGAGTGCACTGAAAAGCAGGCCTCGGCTCTGACATGCAGAGAGAGCGTGCGCTGAAAAGCAGGCCTCGGCCCTGACCTGCAGAGAGAGCGTGCGCTGAAAAGCAGGCCTCGGCCCTGACCTGCAGAGAGCGTGCGCTGAAAAGCAGGCCTCGGCCCTGACCTGCAGAGAGAGCGTGCGCTGAAAAGCAGGCCTCGGCCCTGACCTGCAGAGAGCGCGTGCGCTGAAAAGCAGGCCTAGGCCCTGAGCTGCAGAGAGCGTGCGCTGAAAAGCAGGCCTCGGCCCTGACCTGCAGAGAGCATGTGCTGAAAAGCAGGCCTCAGCCCTGAGCTGCAGAGAGCGTGCGCTGAAAAGCAGGCCCCGGCCCTGACCTGCAGAGAGCGTGCGCTGAAAAGCAGGCCCCGGCCCTGACCTGCAGAGAGAGCGTGCGCTGAAAAGCAGGCCTCGGCCCTGAGCTGCAGAGAGCGCGTGCGCTGAAAAGCAGGCCTCGGCCCTGAGCTGCAGAGAGCGCGTGCGCTGAAAAGCAGGCCTCGGCCCTGACCTGCAGAGAGAGCGTGTGCTGAAAAGCAGGCCTCGGCCCTGACCTGCAGAGAGAGCGTGCGCTGAAAAGCAGGCCTCGGCTCTAACCTGCAGAGAGAGCGTGCGCTGAAAAGCAGGCCTCGGCTCTGACCTGCAGAGAGAGCATGCGCTGAAAAGCAGGCCTCGGCCCTGACCTGCAGAGAGCGTGCTCTGAAAAGCAGGCCTCGGCCCTGACCTGCAGAGAGCGCGTGCGCTGAAAAGCAGGCCTCGGCCCTGACCTGCAGAGAGCACTTGCGCTGAATAGCAGGCCTCGGCCCTGACCTGTAGAGAGCGTGCGCTGAAAAGCAGGCCTCGGCCTTGACCTGCAGAGAGCACGTGCGCTGGAAAGCAGGCCTCGGCCCTGACCTGCAGAGGGCGCGTGCGCTGGAAAGCAGGCCTCAGCCCTGACCTGCAGATAGCGTGCGCTGAAAAGCAGGCCTCGGCCCTGACCTGCAGAGAGCGCGTGCTCTGAAAAGCAGGCCTCGGCCCTGACCTGCAGAGAGCGCATGCGCTGGAAAGCAGGCCTCGGCCCTGACCTGCAGAGAGCGCATGCGCTGGAAAGCAGGCCCCGGCCCTGACCTGTAGAGAGCGTGCCTTGAAAAGCAGGCCACGGCCCTGACCTGCAGAGAGCGTGCGCTGAAAAGCAGGCCTCGGCCCTGACCTCCAGAGAGCGCATGTGCTGAAAAGCAGGCCGCGGCCCTGACCTGCAGAGAACGTGCGCTGAAAAGCAGGCCTCGGCCCTGACCTGCAGAGAGCGTGCGCTGAAAAGCAGGCCTCGGCCCTGACCTGCAGAGAGCGTGCCCTGAAAAGCAGGTCTCGGCACTGACCTGTAGAGAGCGTGCGCTGAAAAGCAGGCCTCGGCCCTGATCTGCAGAGAACGTGCACTGAAAAGCAGGCCTCAGCCCTGACCTGCAGAGAGCGTGCGCTGAAAAGCTGGCCTCGGCCCTGACCTGCAGAGAGCGTGCGCTGAAAAGCAGGCCTCAGCCCTGACCTGCAGAGAGCGCGTGCGCTGAAATGCAGGCCTCAGCCCTGACCCGCAGAGAGCGCGTGCACTGAAAAGCAGGCCTCGGCCCTGACCTGCAGAGAGCGCATGCGCTGGAAAGCAGGCCTCAGCCCTGACCTGCAGAGACCGCAAGCGCTGGAAAGCAGGCCGCGGCCCTGACCTGCAGAGAGCATGCGCTGAAAAGCAGGCCTCGGCCCTGACCTGCAGAGAGCGTGCGCTGAAAAGCAGGCCTCGGCCCTGACCTGCAGAGAGCGTGCGCTGAAAAGCAGGCCTCAGCCCTGACCTGCAGAGAGCGTGCGCTGAAAAGCAGGCCTCGGCTCTGACCTGCAGATAGCGCGTGCGCTGAAAAGCAGGCCTCAGCCCTGACCTGCAGAGAGCGCAAGCGCTGGAAAGCAGGCCGCGGCCCTGACCTGCAGAGAGCATGCGCTGAAAAGCAGGCCTCGGCCCTGACCTGCAGAGAGCGTGCGCTGAAAAGCAGGCCTCGGCCCTGACCTGCAGAGAGCGTGCGCTGAAAAGCAGGCCTCAGCCCTGACCTGCAGAGAGCGTGCGCTGAAAAGCAGGCCTCGGCCCTGACCTGCAGAGAGCGTGCGCTGAAAAGCAGGCCTCACCTTTATCACACCCTGGAGTTACTCGAGTCACTGGCTCGCTGCTGCTGTTGTTGTTTCACTGCTTCCTGTGGCTCTGTGATCTTTGGTCAGAGCCTGGTCTGGTTTTAACTCTAACCCACTGTGATTTGGTTTGGTCATCAGGTTTTTTTTTTTTCTTAATCCATCAACTTTGTTTGTCATTTTATGTTTATAATGGAATGGATGGTGTGTGTGTGTGTGTGTGCATGCGCGCGCGTGTGTGTGTGTGTGTGTGCGTGTGTGTGCGCGTGTGTGCATGCGTGTGTGTGTGTGTGTGTGCGCATTCCGTGGGGATAGTGCTTCTCTGATTATGATATAATAGATGTATTCAAACCTGAGCCTTCTCTTGGGCTGATCACTCATTCATCTCTCTCTCTCAGGTAACCCATGTCAGAGTTCAGTTCTCTCCACTCTGGTGCGTTCAGCGCTGCCAGTGGCCACACCCTCCCTCGATGTTAAGCCCCTCCTCCCTTTTCCCCTGGATCCCGCCCATCTCAGCTTCCTTCCTAACTTCAGCACGGTACGTCTGCTCCTGAGTCACATGACTGGGGTACATCTGCTCCTGAGTCACATGACAGGGAACGATTGCTCCTGAATCACATGATTAAGGTACATACTCTCTTAGGTTACATGTCCAAGGTACATCTGATCATGGGTCTCACGACTGGGGTACATCTGCTCCCCAGTCACACTACTAGGGTACATCAGCTCCTTGGTCACATGACTGGGGTATGTCTGATTATGGGTCACATAACCAGGGGTACGTTTCACTGATCTATATAGAATAACTGGATTGCTGACGTGATAGAGAACTGCGTTGGGAGGTCGAAGCAAGCCGAAGATACAGTCAGCAGCAACGGGAACGCCCACAAACGTCACATCCAGTTATCCTTCCCCCCCCGTACGCTATACTGTAAAATCGCAGAAGTTAAACTTGTTTTGCTAACGCTAAGAAGTTGTCATGACGTACTTTGAGTCGTTATTGCCTGCTGACAAGGATCAATATATTAAAAAATTTTATATATTGGGGTTGGATTGTTGTCCATATGTTTTTAAAGACTGGGCGAATGATCCGACTCAGTGACCTGCAGACATACACGTTCTGTTGTGGGGTCCCGCCATAATCTGCCAAACTCATCCTCTCTTCTGATAGCTTGAAGCCAGTTTGTCCTCCTTTGTGGTTCGGTTTTATTATTTGATAAAATGTAAACCTTTAATGGGTGATTCTTTTGTTTATTTGCAGCGCAAAAGGGCACACAGCAACTCTTCGGCATTATGGGTAACGGCAGAGACCGGTTTGTTTTCCCCCTCGGCTGTACTGTTGTGGGCGCTCCCTTTGTTGCCGACTGTCTCTATACCTGGTAGTAAGCAACCGTTATCTAGTATTCTATTGCAGAGAAACGTTGATGTACAGCTTTCCAATGCAGAGCGACATTTTTGTGGGATGTGGCGAGACAATGCACTGGCTGTAGTAAAGACAGATTCACATAAATTAAATTCTATAAATATATTGCTTATTATTAACCACTGGTGATCTACCTAAACAGCAGATAATGCGTCAGCATTAGCCCAGATAACGGTTATTATTTGAATATTTAAATTAATGTTAGCTAATGTGATACATCAGGTTAGCCTACAGCTACCAAGATTACTGAGCTGAAGTTAACCAGATCAATCAATGTCACACGGCATAAATGAGATAATCCGGTAAAACTGCTGTGTAACGCTGTCTATAATATTAGACCAGACTAACTAAACAACAAAACCAGGTGTTCACTGGTCAAATCATTAAGGCGAATTTAAGCTAGCACTAAATAAAGGATAACATTTTGTTGACACTAAATTACCGTTGACGGTCAAATTAAATTTTGCCAGGTTATCAATGAGGATGTAACGTTAGAGCTACTTAAATAGATAATGTGATTCACACTCGACAGTGAATAGCAGGCAGCTTTACACACATCTCCACAAAGCACAGCTCACTTCACTTCTCGTGCGAAAGCTGATTTAGTGACCTTGATAAGTTTACATCGCGGTCTCTTCAGCGAACCCACTTTCTGTTCTTAGGAAAATTAGCCGAGAGCTTCACGGCAGGTTCTGAGTGAAGAATGCGCAAGAGAAAACTCAGTACTAGACATCCGTTGGGACTTACATGCGTTGTGTGTGATTGAATCCAGTGGCGGCTGGTGCCAAAAATTTTAGGGGGGGGGGGGATGGGGGGGGGTGCAATTTACCGAGGCGCCGCCCACCGGACAGCTGCTTTGATGTCGACAGTCATTTATTAAGAAGGAAAATGTAGCCCATAGATTTTATCAGGGTTTGTACCCTTTTTTATTATGAATTGAGGATGTATGTCCACAGATCACTGGCCTTACATTGATTGATTGTAAAAGCTGTCATGTTAAAGATTCCACCAACTAACTGGGATTTTGATGTTTCATTAAGATGCAAACAATAAACGCAACATAGTTAAACAGAAAAACAAAAATCTAAAAACACACCACTGTAATGTTGTCTACGGGGTTCGTACACCTTTTACAAAGTGAAATTCAAGCACTTTTCAAGGATTTTCAAGGTGTATTTTCATGCTTTTCCAGCACCCTACAGCTGTGGTAAATTACATATTTATATACATATAAGACAGATTTCACAGAAAGTGTAACCAACAGGTCTCACTGTACTTAACAGGATGAAATTATAAATTAATGGTATATATGGAGTTTATTTCATTGATAACATAAAAACAAATGTTTACAGGAAGTTTCAGACCTGGATCGCTGCAATTTTGGTAAAAAAAAGGGGGGGGAAAATTGGTGTCACAGGACGGAATTCAAACGGTGCTAAGACTGTCTGAGCCAATGCCAAAGAGAAAAGGGAAGGCACACCAGTGACCAACCCGCAAATCCACAATAAGCAGGGCTTTGTTAAAGTCTGTAAATCTACTCTTGAACAGTGACTTGAAATACACAGTTTTTCCCCAGGATTATTTTGAGGCAATAAAATTCATACACTGGATAATGAGTCAATCCTGCCCACTCATGTCCATGTTCCTCATCCATCCTGGAGTTCTGAGGGGAAGGAGAGACGCTTTGTTGGGCCACCCTGTCGTATGGATGTGCCAACCCCTTTAAGTCAAACCAAGGTTGGCTTGATCCATCCAGGCATTGGAGTGAATTCAACCGTTTAATATAAAAACCGTTTTAACTTGGATTGCTTGTGAAAATTCAATAACTGATCCGGGTGCGCCATCTAGTGATAGAATATTGTAACTGCGCGCATAAATCTGCAGCTCCGTGTCCACTTGCGGACACATCTGCACAAAAGCAGCCGCCAAATCTCATTCACAGCTGTGCAGTACTGAGATTACTGGTTGCTGCTCACGTTATAACCGCGGATGGAAATTTTTACCTTTTTGATGAGGGACACAAGTGCGAGTTGGTGAAAAGTTTAAAAGACCGTGAAGTAAACATCCGCTCGCATGCACTTTACCCCGCTGTCACACCACCGGTTGTTATAAAATAGGGACTTAAATGCGGAATGCAGAGCAGTTAAGTCCACACATAGAACAGAAATTACGTTCGCGGCAAAAGCTGGCTTCACAGCATGAAATACTGTTTGACAGATTTAAACTTGGAACAGCAAACAGGGAAAGCAATACAAGGCGTTGCTAACGCCACATCCAGCTATCCATCGCTGTTTGCCGTAACAAGTGCGGGAGAAGCCCCGGGTATCAGCTCGTCTTCGATCACTTGCCTGTTGCTGAATCTTTAAATCAGGTCGGTCAGGTCCCAGCTCCGTTATCCTCTTTTTGTCTTCCAGTGTAACGTTACGCCTGGAGAACAGGTTATTCTGTCGTGAAATAACCGAGTTTTCCGCGGATTGACTGGAAGCTGCCATTCTGAACCTCTATCTGTCGGAGAATAAACGTGTGGGATTTTTGCGCATGAGTAGGCTAAATCACATCTGCTGCGGTGACGTGTGATATGATTGGCTGCTGTCGTTGTCCAGTCACATGAGGAGGAGAATCACAAAAACAATACTAATTCGCTGCCAATCAAAATGGGAGTGTGCAGGCCGCATTTCTCTGCGCCCCGCAGGGAAAGTTGAAGCGGCCAATCAGAAAGAAGCCTCAGGTCACATGCTGGGTAAAAGTTGAAGGACTTGCATTGACTCCCAATTGACCGGCGCCCCTGCGTTAATAAATTATGTATTCTCAACATATCTATTGATTAATAAATTGTGTGAAACCCCTTTTATTTAATGGTGACTGGTGCCAACAGGGTATCATTGTGTGGAAAAAATAAATTATTTTATCGGTTATTGTTTATAATTTAATGGCAAATTTTGGTATGTTTTACCCTTTCATGCGCGTACCATGAAAAAGAAATTCAAGATTTTTTAAAAATTGATTTTATGACTCTAAATAAGGCCAAAAATGAAGAGCATTTTGATTTTTTAAAAAATATGGTTTTATATAGAAATTATTTTACTGTCCACGTATGTGGACACTGCGCAGCAAAGGAGTAAAAAATAACACAGAGCAATGACAGAAAATATGGACCAATACATGAGTTTAATGTAAAACAAAAACTGTATATTCAAGTATATCATAACAGTATTACAGATTTGATGACTTTTTGATGTGAGATATAAAAATCTAAGATTTTTTTTTCTAATGAAGATAAAATAATTTTACAACGATATCATACAACTGATTTTTCAAGTACCAGTAAAGATTTGATGATTTGATTTGATGACTTGATTTGATTTTGATGACTATTTGATGACTTTAAAAATCTCTTTGAGATATTTGTCAAAAAATCCAGATTAGAATTATAAAGATACTATTATATGATGAAAACGTAATGTAAGAACTGATGTTCAATACTTCCAAGTGGTATCTCCTCTACTTTGAGTGAAAGCCTTCAAAGCAATCAGGACAGAGTGCGATCTGACATGTTCAACAGATAAATTCGGTCTTCCTCTGGCACCTCTCATCACGGCACCTCATGGCATTCTTGACAGGTGCACTTCTTGGCCAATGTTGCCCAATCCCATACCGCACCTCATGCACAGTACCTCTCTCACCTAACCAGTAACCAAGCTGCATGTTGTAAAGTGTAGTCTTACTAATAACATTATACAATCACACAGACAGCAAAGAATGATGAGGTGATGGTGACTTCAGACATACTGTACACACACACACACACACACACGCATACACACACACACACACACACACACACACACACACACCACACACACACACACACACACTCACACACACACACATACACATACACACACGCAGACACACACACACACACACACACACACACACACGCATACACACACACACACACACACACACGCATACACACACACACGCATACACACACACACGCATAAACACACACACACTCACACTCATACACACACAAACACACACACACACACACACACACACACACACACACACACACACAAAATCTATATCTATAATATATTTCAGGTTGATGTCTGTCTGTGTGTATGTACACGTTTTTCTCCTACATTTCTCAACCGATTATCACCAAACATGGTGTGAATATCCACTTGGACACCAGGTAGGACTTGACGTCGCCCGATTTTTGAAAAACGGTCACGCACGCAAAAAAATGGCAATTTCACTCCGGGTAGCGGGTAGCAGCTAGTGTATGTATATATATACACATATATTGATATAAATATGTGTGTGTGTGTGTATACACTATGTCTGAAGACACCATCACCGCACCATTCATTGCTTTCAGTGTGTTTGTGTAATGTTATTAGTAAAACTACTTTCAAACCTTTAGCTAGGTAATCATTTATGTTTATATAATTCTTAAATGTTAGTTATCTTTAATATAAAGTAGTTGAATTAATTTTTAAACAATAACAATGAATAAAAACACTTCCTTGGTACAAAATCTGATTTTTGCCATTTAACTCCTTTGCTGCGCAACGTCCACATACGTGGACAGTTGGTTTTTAAGGTAAAAAAACTATGTTTTACATGAAATTTCATTTTTAAACACATAAACTTGTTCAGCTTACTTTCCTGTACACTTGAATATTTTTTTTACCTGATTTTGCCTTCTTGAGTAGGAAGTTTTTACTTATATGCCTGGAGCATTCTGCAAAAGGTCATTGCCGTCAGCCATGTTGTATTGAAGATGTCATCAACCAGTCAATAGTCCAAATACAAGATGGCACATACTGTTATTTTACTGCAGAGGGTCTACTGAAACTGTCACCTTGTGGTCTGGAGTATAACAACAAGGTAAGCAGTAGAAAACAGGGTTTGATTAACTGTCCACATATGTGGACATCGCACATGAAAGGGTTAAGTGGATTTCCTCTGTCGAATTTTGTATGGGACAGCAGAGGGGGCGGCGCCCCTGCGCCCCCTATTGAGAAGCCGCCACTGACTGAATCTCACACCCATTGTTTCTAACATAAAGACAACGGTTGACAAGATGCAAGCTTATGGCTAATTTATTTTTTCATGAAGGTTTTAAATCCCCCCACACAGAATAATAATAATACGAGCAGGACTGACGTCTTGTCTTCTTCAGTCTCAATGACTTTGACTTCAATTTCGTTGTACCACTGCCCCACTCAGGCAAGAAATCCGTATAGATTTCCTAAGGAACGCATTCATCGGTATGTGCATATTGTCAAATGGTGATGTTGTACATTGAAAATGTTAAAGACACAAACAACTGCTGCCTACTGTAGTTAAATCTGCGATCCTTGAGGCATTTTTCGTTCAGTCAGGTAGATCTGAGGAGGAAACATAAAATACCGCCTCTTCCGCATCTGTGAAAAGATATCTTCTCAATTAATTATATCGTTGGCTGCAACGAGTTCAATGTGAGTAATGTTCTGCGAGATTATAGTTGGGCATACCAATATGGCGGCACGGTTGCTTCAAAATCATGACGTCATCAGCTGTCAAGTTATTCTATATCGGTCAGTGTTGCAAACACTGTTGGAACCACTGACTGTGAATGGTTGAACAATGAAAGTTGCGAACATAGTTTGCAACTGTGCTTTTGGGAAACGTACCCCAGAGTAAGTCGGATTCTGGGTCACATGACTGGGATATGTCTGACCCTGGGTCACATGACAGGAGTATATATATATATATATATATATATATATATAATCCTGAGTCACTTGACTGGGGTAAATCTGTTCCTTGATTACATGACTGGGGTATGTCGGCTCCTGGGTCACATGTTGGGGGCAGGTTTGGTGATTAGAGGAGTTCCCCCCAGATCCTGTGATAAACACCCTGAGCTGAATAAACAGCACCAGTCCGCGCTGACTGTGCCGAGCCTTACTGCCCAAAGATGGCCTCCCATGATACACTAGGGGTTGCAGCTGGGATGGGGAGTGACTGTGTATTGCGTGTTCCAGTGTGGTCATACTTGACGATGCGTGTCCGAGAGCGTGTGCGATCACATTTGTGTTCTTGCTCTGTGGTATGACTCATATTGTCGTCTCCCAGCCAGCGCACCGAGAGCAGAACACTTTTGCTGCTCAGTGTCTCTCTCCCTTTATTTCTCTCTCCTTCCTCTCCCACTTTTCTTTCTTCCTCCATCCACTTCACTCACTCACTCTCTCTTTCTCTCCGTCTGTCTCTTCATATGTTTCTGTTTGTTTCCTGAGATCAGTTTTTTCCTCTGATCAGTTCAGCTGGGTTCCTGTGGGAATTGTAGTTTTTTTAAAACCAAGCAGTATGATCATTGTTTTCCTCAGTCCAGGTGTGGATCACCTGGCTCTGGGATTTGAAGTCCCAGCAGGCCAGGGAAAGGTTAAGTACCAGTTATATCAGTCAGCACATGCTACTCTGGGAATTGTAGTCCATCAGAGGCCGGTGAAAGAGGAGCTCAGTCTGCGGTGCAGATGTGCGAATGGGAGCTTTTCCACACTGTAACCTCAGAGCTCTGGGAGGGTTAGAGAAGGCTGAGGCTCAGGCTTATTTCCTGCATTCTTCCTCCCTTTCTTTGCACCTCACCCAAAAATCGATCAAGGGCTGTCCTCATTCATGAGACTTCTGCCAGCTAAGTCAGAAAATACCTCTTGGAAGATCTTGTCATGATGGATGGAGCGAGGACAGTCTGGACCATCCTTTGCGACGGTGTTATTTTTTACCAGAATGCATGATGTATAAATTCTTTCCCTGTGAGTCTACTTATGCCACTGTGCCAGGCATCTTGTACACCTGTAACTGTAAGTGAATGACTGCGATGGCGGCAGGACGGATGTTCCCTTGCGCTTGTTCAGGTTTGATTCCCCTTTATGCTCCTCCTCTCCTCGTTTGATTTCATAGATTCCCCCACCCTCAGTGGGTAGAGCTAAAACAGGGCTAGGATGGAAGGAAGGAAAGAAAGGATGCAAATAGAAACTAAATAATTATAATGAGCTCCTGAAAAGGTCTAGATACTCAAAACATGAGCGAGAGTGAGGCGTTCTGGGAATTGTAGTCCTTATTCTTTACTGCAGACCTCAGTGATGCTGCCTTTTGGCAGGGAGCTTTTTCACATGTGTCTTATCCACAGCCAGTGTTATCACTGTTTCCCCTATCGCTCCAGAGGTGAGGCAAGTGTCGGGATACTGGAGGAGCTGGAATACAGTCCCTTCACCTGACAGTGGTTCATTGCAAAAATTACAATTTAGACAAGTTACCAGTTAGAATTATTTGTGTAATTCTATTATCTGGTCCTCCACAACTGATTTTTGTAACTTCTGAGTCGCTTTGATGCTTCCGATTAACCCCTTTGCGAGGATATAGACGCCGACGTCCGTAAATCCCGAAATTTAATCTCATACAATTCTGAAGTTGAATTTCCAAATGTCTTGCTTCACTGGAATAGTTTTCCAAAGTCTCTGTGACACACATACTGAGTTATAAAGCCTAAATAGGCGTTTGGTATACCGGAAGCCCCGAAAAATTTAAAATAGACCCTCTGTGAGTAAAAGTTATTCAAAGATACTGCTTCCCCAATGTAAGAGTCCATTTTTTATGATTTGCCTGTGATTGTTGGACACAAATCTCCATGCAGTATCATACTTCCCAGTTCAAGTCTCAGTGTTTATCCACCCTAGATTTTCGAGGTTAAAATGACCCATTTTACTGACAAAAAGCTCAGTTGTGCTGTAAATAAATATTCATTTTTTAAAATCTGAAAGTCCATGGGCCTGGCTTATTTTATCTCAGGAACATGTAAGAGAACACATAATCTCTCAGTTTACCTGCTACTCCCCATACACGTCTACATTTGCAGAGAGAACACAACAATCAACTTAAACTGACTCTACAGAGGGAGCATTTCATGGCCTTAAATAGACAGTCAGCTTCTGTTTAACCTTTATTTACTCTGCGTGAAAGTGTTTCAAGACAAGAAACTCTTTCCCAAGGCCTTGTCCAAAAGGTTGAACATGTTATTCCGCGATATTCTATTAAATATACAGAAATAGAGTTGAATTAAAGCTCATTGAGTTTTTTTTTGTTGTTTTTTTTCTTGGGATAACATTTGCATCTGGAGTAAATTTGACATCACGCGGTGGACCGTGAACTGAAGTCTTGTGTACACATTTTGAGTCTTTGGCACATTTTAAATTGGAATGGATTTTCGTTATTACTGTGAACCTGCGGGTCAGAAACGGAGTGTATATGATGAGATTTCAGCGGCTACGTTCTAGAAAGATCGGCTGTTGGTTCCTGTCTAATTAACCTGTATGTCGGTGGTGGCATTTCAAGCTGCGTGTATAAAAGAGTGATGCCAAAGCGCAACATCACTTCGCTGATTAAAGCAACCTGCCCAAACGTCTTAATTATCAGCCTCCTCCGCTCAAAAACCTTCAGTGTGGGGTTTTTTTTTCCTAAGTTGCGGTTTCAGTAAAATCTGTTTGACGGAGGTGTACAATATAGAAAGCTTTTGTCAAATTGACGTGGCTGTAATTGAGTTTTGACGCAAACTTATGACATGTCTCAGTTTTCTCGGTGACCTTTGCGTTCACACAAATTGTATTTCTTTTAATCAGCGTCAGGATGTTATGCGCCATTATTAGGGAATGTGGATGGAATCCTGTTCCGTCAAGCATCAGTGTTACAAAGATTAGAGCGATACTACAGTTATGTTGGGGAAAATAAATAGTGGTGTATTACTCACCCTGAGGACATTTCCATCCTAATTATGAACACGTGTAAAAACATTCTGATGCTCTAATGTGACTCCTCAGAGATACTGATGCTTTCATGTGCATAAGCGTATGATCTAAGAACTCCGGCATGTGTGCACAAACAGGCACAGACACACTACATTCAGGTAAAAGGTTCTGTGTTTTAGGTTTAGAGTTTTGTGCTCTTTTTCTGGGTTCTGTGCTGATGGTTCTCGGCTCTGTGTTCTAAGTTCAGGACGCTTGACTTGCATGTTTTAGTTTGTATCCTCTGGGCTCTGTTCTCTGTGTTCTGGGTTCCTCTCTCTGACTGGTGGGTTCTGTGCTGTGGATGTGCAGTTGGGAGATGATGTGTTTTTGATGGGAAACAGCCTCTCAATATGACGGTATAAAGAGGATCCAGCTGCTCTGTGTATGGGGTGGGGGGCATGAGCGTGGGAGAGAGCTGGGTCTGTGTGTGTGTGTGTGTGTGCGTCAGTGTGCTCATTTGTGTGTGTGTCTGTGTGTCAGTGTGCTCACTTGTGTGTGTTTGTATGCATCAGTGAGCTCAGCTTGTGCATGTGTGTGTTTGTGACAGTGAGCTCAGTTTGTGTGTGTATGTGTGTGTGTCAGTGAGCTCACTTTTGTGTATGTATGTGTGTGTGTGTGTGTGCATGTCAGTGAGCTCAGCTTGTGTGTGCGTGCGTCAGTGAGCTCAGCTTGTGCGTGTATGTGTGTGTGTCAGTGAGCTCACTTGTGTGTGTATGTGTGTGAGCGAGCTCACGTTTGTGTGTGTGTGTGTGTGTGTGTATGCATGTCAGTGAGCTCAGCTTGTGTGTGTGTGCGTCAGTGAGCTCACTTGTGTGTGT
>CM056578.1:5295812-5308312 GCA_029721435.1 Gymnothorax reevesii | reverse complement strand
CAAACCTCCATCTGCGAAAAACTAGATAATCTGGAATTAATTATTAAAAACAACCAAAATCCCCTGGACTCCCCCATTACTGTCCAGGAGCTCAGAGGCAGACTGCAGGCCCTCCGATCAGGAAAAGCATGTGGGCCTGACGGCATCCCCAACGAGATGCTAAAATACAGCAGCAAAAAAATGCAGGAATCGCTGCTAAAAGTGTTCAATCTCACTCTCAGTGTGGGCTACTTTCCTGAGATCTGGAGTCAGGGACTAATCACCCCCATCTTTAAGAGTGGAGACCGATTCGACCCAAACAGTTACAGAGGAATTAGTGTGAACAGTAATCTGGGGAAGGTTTTTTGTAGCATTATAAATAAACGAATATTGGACTTCCTTAATGAACACAATGCCTTAAGTAAGAGTCAAATTGGCTTTTTACCAAAACATCGCACCTCAGACCACATTTACACCCTACACACCCTAATCAAAGATTATGTCCACCAAAACAAAAAGAAAATATATGCTTGCTTTATAGATTTTCAAAAAGCTTTCGACTCCGTTTGGCATAAAGGATTATTTTATAAGCTTATTGAAATTGGTGTAGGGGGTAAAATATTTGACAAAATTAAATCAATGTATACAGAAAATAAAAGTAGCGTTAAAATTGGCAACCAAAGGACAGAATTCTTCACTCAGGGGCGAGGAGTGAGGCAGGGCTGCAGCCTGAGCCCAACCCTCTTCAACATTTACATCAATGAACTGGCCACAATATTGGAAAATTCCTCAGCCCCTGGTCTCACTCTACATGATAAAGAGATTAAATTCCTGCTCTACGCAGATGACCTGGTCCTGCTGTCGCCAACTGAACACGGGCTACAGCAGAACCTGGATCTGCGTGAGCAGTACTGTCAGACCTGGGCCCTGGCAGTACATTTAAAGAAGACTAAAATTATGATTTTTCAAAAAAGACCCAGATCTCAGGACAGTAAATACAAGTTTAATTTAGGATCAAAAACAATAGACCACAGCAGAAATTACACTCATTTAGGCCTCACAATCAGTTCAACTGGAAGTTTTAACTTGGCTGTGAAGGAACTGAAAGAGAAAGCCAGAAGGGCTTTCTATGCCATTAAAAGGGTAATAAATTTTGACATCCCAATTCCAATTTGGTTAAAGATCTTTAAATCAGTAATACAACCCATTGCATTATATGGCAGTGAAGTCTGGGGTCCGCTTTCTAATCAGGATTTTTCAAAATGGGAAAAACACCCAACCGAATCCCTGCATGCAGAATTCTGTAGAATGATACTACACGTACAAATAAAAACACCCAATAATACATGCAGGGCTGAATTAGGCTAGTATCCTCTCATAATTGACATTGAAAAGAGAGCAATAAAGTTTTGGGAACATCTAAAGCACAGCGACCCCGACTCATACCATTACAAAGCCCTGAAATGCCAAGAAATGAGCATAGAGAGAAGTGCCCTCAGTCAGCTGGTCCTGAGGCTGACCTCACTAACACCTGCAGAGATGAGCACAGAGAGAAGTGCCCTCAGTGAGCTGGTCCTGAGGCTGACCTCACTAACACCTGCAGAGATGAGCACAGAGAGAAGTGCCCTCAGTGAGCTGGTCCTGAGGCTGACCTCTCTAACACCTGCAGAGATGAGCACAG
The DNA here is from genome assembly GCA_029721435.1 of Gymnothorax reevesii. Classification (NCBI taxonomy): domain Eukaryota; kingdom Metazoa; phylum Chordata; class Actinopteri; order Anguilliformes; family Muraenidae; genus Gymnothorax; species Gymnothorax reevesii. The sequence continues at coordinate 5,306,652 of CM056578.1, read as the reverse complement.
AGAGAAGTGCCCTCAGTCAGCTGGTCCTGAGGCTAACCTCTCTAACACCTGCAGAGATGAGCACAGAGAGAAGTGCCCTCAGTCAGCTGGTCCTGAGGCTGACCTCACTAACACCTGCAGAGATGAGCATAGAGAGAAGTGCCCTCAGTCAGCTGGTCCTGAGGCTGACCTCACTAACACCTGCAGAGATGAGCACAGAGAGAAGTGCCCTCAGTCAGCTGGTCCTGAGGCTAACCTCACTAACACCTGCAGAGATGAGCACAGAGAGAAGTGCCCTCAGTCAGCTGGTCCTGAGGCTGACCTCACTAACACCTGCAGAGATGAGCATAGAGAGAAGTGCCCTCAGTCAGCTGGTCCTGAGGCTGACCTCACTAACACCTGCAGAGATGAGCACAGAGAGAAGTGCCCTCAGTCAGCTGGTCCTGAGGCTGACCTCTCTAACACCTGCAGAGATGAGCATAGAGAGAAGTGCCCTCAGTCAGCTGGTCCTGAGGCTAACCTCACTAACACCTGCAGAGATGAGCACAGAGAGAAGTGCCCTCAGTCAGCTGGTCCTGAGGCTAACCTCACTAACACCTGCAGAGATGAGCACAGAGAGAAGTGCCCTCAGTCAGCTGGTCCTGAGGCTGACCTCTCTAACACCGGCTAACATTAACCAGCCTCAAGACGGCACCACCAAAACACACACTATTAGAGTGAACCAAATTATAGCACAACATAAAGAAAATTATATCAACTATTGGAGCAACCAAACCCAAACACAAAGTAAACTTAATTGTTATCTGGCCCTAAAAAGGAAACACATTCTGGCAGATTATCTAAACTTGGTCAAAAATAAAAGACTGAGGAAAACATTGACCATGTACAGGCTCAGTGAGCACAGTCTGGCCATAGAGACCGGCAGACACAGGCAGACTTGGCTCCCTAAAGACCAAAGACTGTGCTCACAGTGCCATCAAAATGAGGTTGAGACAGAAAATCATTTCCTCCTAAAATGCAATAAATTCCAAAAAGAAAGAGACATATTCTTCAATAAAATTACACAGATTCACCCAAATTTTTTGAACCTCCCCGATGAAGAAAAACTCCCCATTCTCCTGGGAGAGGAAAACTGCAGCGTGATGCTGGCAGCACTATTTGTTTACGCCTGTCACAGCCTAAGAGGTAGTGAGTGACCCCCCCCCCCCACAAAAAAAAAAAAAAAAGAGAAAAGATTAATTCAGCATTTTTTTTTTCTTTCATAATTTCTGTTATTATTATTATTAGTAGAAATAGTATTGTTGTCCCAGTTACAATGTATTGTTAATGTGTATATTAATTGCTTAATGTTTACTTTGTTATATGTCTATGTATAGGTTTGTTATATGTTCAATACATGCTTTGGCAATATGTACAACATGTATGTCATGCCAATAAAGCACAAATTGAATTGAAATTGAGAGAGAGAGAGGGAATGAGATGTAGAGAGAGAGAGAGAGAGAGAGAGAGGGAATGAGATGTAGAGAGAGAGAGAGAGAGAGAGAATGAGATGTAGAGAGAGAGAGAGAGAGAGGGAATGAGATGTAGAGAGAGAGAGAGAGGGAATGAGATGTAGAGAGAGAGAGGGAGAGGGAATGAGATGTAGAGAGAGAGAGAGAGGGAATGAGATGTAGAGAGAGAGAGAGAGAGAGGGAATGAGATGTAGAGAGAGAGAGAGGGAGAGGGAATGAGATGTAGAGAGAGAGAGAGAGAGAGAGAGAGAGAGAGAGAGGGAATGCCGTATAGCTCCACACAGCTCCTCCTGAAGGCAGTGTCTCAGGGCCCTGACTCTCTCCGCAGATGGACCCAGTTCAGAAAGCCTTACTGAGCCGAGCGCTGGCTCTCGCCGCACCTCCTCAGAGGAGCAGGAGCCTGGTGTCCTGTGCTTTATGTCAGCTGAGGTTCAACTCTGAGGTGAGAAACCCTCCCCCACCTCTGATTGGGGGACTGCAATTAAATGGCCAAACCTTGCCGAGGGTGGCGCTTCAATTTCTGCATTGTGATACACTCCTCCTGGTTCAGCACACAAAACTGGTTTCCCTTCTCAGCTTCATACCACAGGAAAGTGAGTCACCATTTTAAACTGTTAATGTAGTTTTTTCGGAGACACAATCTAACAGCAGCTTTCTAGTGTTCATGTATAATTCTGAGATGCCATTGCGACGCAAATGCCACAGCGGTACGTTCTACACTGACCTGGCATTGTGTTGCTGGCAAAGAGCATCAGTTGCTGCATTTACCGGATGTACTCGTTCCAAAAACCAGAACGGACCTTCTTCTTTAACCTCCAGCATGTCAGCCAATCACACACGAGGATTTGGTGAGAATAGCAGCAACGCCACTGGCGGCGAAGTTTGAAGATTTAATCTCAATGCCTCGAATTACACACTGTGACCGTGGTAAAATCCCCTCATGACCCTGTGCTGTATGATCACATGACCCCTTGCTGTATTATCTCGTGACCCTATCCCATACGGTCACATGACCAAGAGCTTTATGATCACTTGACCCTAAGCTGCAATAATCACAGGACTCTGTGGTGTATGATCGAGTAATCCTGTGCTATAAAATTATGTGACCATGAGCTGTATGATCACATGACCCTGTGATATATAATCACGTGACCCTGTGCCGTATGATCACATGACCCCACTGCGATATGCAGCACCAGGCCCTGGCACACTTCAGGGGCACGCGACACGCCCGGAAGCTACGGAATCTGGAGGCTCCCGATGCCCGCCGGAAAGGTGCTGATGCGGTCGCCAAGGGAACCGCCAAAAAGGCCCCGCCCAGGAGCATCTCGCCATCCAGCCCCTTGCCCGCAACGCCCCCCTACCTGGAAACCATCACACCCGCGTCAGGTATGTGGATTCGAATGCTTTTCTGGGCTCGACTTCATCTTTACCATAGACTGTATGCAAAGATGGACGCAGCACCTGGGGCTGAAAAGTGTAGTGAATGCAGAAATCTCTTAAAATTGCATTCTATTTAATGGCCAGTGGATGGTGACATTGGTGGTTGCAGAAGGAGGTTCAATGCCATAGACGTCCGTGAGAAAATGACTCTACTTTCCCTTGAATTATTATTTGAATAATGTTTTTCCACATTAATTTATGGTATCTATCACAATTTTGTCTCTTTTGATATATCATAATGGTCATTTTTGTAAATTATACTCCCAAATAGACTAGAATAAAGGATAAAACCAGATATGCTTTAGGGTCGTGGCTATCCTCTGTCAGATATGGTCAGATCCACCCATAGATCCACCCCTCACTCCTCCCTGGATCTTCAATTCAGGCTCTCGTCCGATGGGAATCACATCCGGTTTCAAAATGATAAAATGGCGCTGTTCAGATAACCAAAATTGAGGCTTCCTAAACGCAATGCTGAAACCAATGGATGATGTCACGGTTGCTTCGTCCATCTTTTCATACAGCCTGTGATCTTTACACAAGCCAAGAGGAGCAGAGGGCAGGGTTTGCTGATTTTAAGAGTATTGGTTGCTGGAGGGTTTCAAACTGTTTTGCCCAATGCCCGTAATTAATGGCCCAAGGCATCCAAGCCTCTCTTCCATGACTCACGCTCAACAAATATCCCGGACAAATTATTTACAGAAACTCAACAGAGCTGTGCAACTCGCAGCAATCCTCTTTGGCTTTTTCGTTGTTTTTATAGGCTGGAGCTGGGACAGTTTGGAACATGCGAGAAAAAGAAAGCGATTAATTGTAAATCATCTTTGACGTCCTCTTAATTGAAAACAGTACCAGACAAAATATTTCATGTATTGTTATTTGGAAATAAAAGTTCATTCTGAATTTTATGCCTGCAACATGTTCCAAAAAATTTGGAACTTGGCCAGTATAAGACTCAGGAAGGGTTGAAATGTTAAAAAGAAAAAGGTTGTACAAGTGTCAAACAGGTGATGCTTTAATGATTACTGAGCTTTGGCTGCATACGTCATCCCCAAATTTTTGAGTAATTCTGAATTTTGAATAGTTCCATTGTGTCAGTGCTCTGTGGCTTGGCAAAGGACACACGTTAGCTTTGGTCGGCTCCTATCACTGGAAATAAAACATAATGAAATGTGAGTGGGGCAGTATTTCGGGGACGCAGTGGTTAAGTGTGCTTGACTTGGTACAGATGGTCCCTGGGCACGGCCTGCGCGGTGTGTTCTTGGGCAAAAACACTTACCATCCACACTGCCTCACTCCTCCCAGGTGTACATTTAGGTACCAGAGAAACCTAAGAGCTGGGGGGTAACCTGCAATGAGCCAGCATCCCACCCAGGGGGAGTAGCAATACTTTTCGCTTCATGCTGCAGAAACCAGAATTAAGCACCAGGTCTGGTGAGCCACGTGGGCTTCAGACAGACTGCGCCTTTTTGCCTTGGGCCAGTATTTACAAGGACTGACGATATCTTTATCCTTCTGAATCCTCCTCAGATTCATCCGCTTTCTGTCAGGATTTGCAGAAAAGTGCATCTTCACACTTGCGCTCGGGGAAAGCCATGACTGATCAGCTGATGTTAGCGCACATCTGTGAGACTTGAGACCAGTCTGAAAGGAGGCGAGAGGTTGTGTGATAAATTATTTTGTTTACTGAAGATCTAAAGCGCGTGGAATTCCCCAATCGCTCAAAAATAATGTTTGTTTATTGGGATTGTAGCTCTATGTAGTTACATGAATCACGGCGAAAGGTAGCCAACATTTCTCCACTGTGCAGCATCAATATTTTTTTTGGCTGCGTTCCACAGACCCACTGCTCTGATGCCACAGACCGGCGCTGGTCCGCAGCCCATAGTTTGACAAACGCTGGGCAACAGTCAAGCAGACATGCTCAGCAAAGCGTAGACAAGAACTAGAAGTGAAAACAGTTACGTAACTCACTCCAGCCTGATATGTGGAAACATTACAGCAGCAGCCCTGAATCTGACCCTCCGCTGTGATCTGTCCCTCTGCAGCCTCCAGCTCTCCTGCAGTTTCCCCTCCCACCATTAGGGCGGCAATCTCCTGAAGCAGCAGCCCTGACTCTGACCCTCTGCTGTGATCTGTCCCTCTGTAGCGTCCAGCTCTGCCGCAGTTTCCCCTCCCACCACCAGGGCGGCGATCTCCTGCAGCAGCAGCTCAGCGAAAGTAGAGCTGACCTCTGACCCTGTGCCAGCGACCTGTCCCAGCGCTCTGGGAGAGACGGAGCCAGAGGGAGAAGGGGAGGGAGAGAGGGACGAGGAGACAGAGGAGGAGAAGGCGAAACGGCTGCTGTACTGCGCCCTGTGTAAAGTGGCCGTCAACTCAGCCTCCCAACTGGAGGCGCACAACAGCGGTGAGTCATCAAACTGTGCCAGGGCTGTGAATGATGTCATCAACCTATGCCAGTGGTGCACAGTATGTCATCATCCCAAGCCAGCAATACAGACTGTTGGGTCTTTCCAATCTTTTTTTTCTTCCCCTTCTTTCCTTTCCTCGCACCCTCTCCACACTCCTTAGCTCCTCCCATTGGGGATGTACAGACAGAGTGCAAGGGAAGGACATGAGGATGGAGGAATCACTTCCTCAAGTGAAGCTGCATTAGTCATAGTGCAGCTCGAGCCCCGAAAAACACTTCTGTGAAGAATTTTCTTGCTTTCGGTTCCTTGCTCAACAATCCTTAATAAGATTCCTAGTTCCTGGGCTGTGGGTCTCTCAAGGAGCCTTCGGCAGAGAGCCTTGTCCTGATAGATGGTGCATATCAGCCAAGTTCCTGTTCAGGCAAGCAGGGGGTAAAGGACAAAACAAGTGACTGGGGGAGCCCAGTTTGACACTTCACCTTCTTTACCTGATCTGTGCTTGTTTGGTTTTGAAAGGTCGTATATCTGCAGTTTGACAGGCAGTTTGACAGGACGTTAAGGAGTTGAGCACTTAGACGAGGGTCATTTTCAGGTCTAATGCACAGAAAAAGGAAATTACACTGAGCCTGGCTTGTGGGATTATCTGTGATGTGATGCATGATTTCACCTTTGACCCCCCCTTAGGCACGAAGCACAAGACGATGCTGGAGGCTCGTAGTGGAGGAGGAGCAATCAAGTCCTTCCCCCGGCAAGGGGTCAAAGGGCGGCTGGCTCCGCCCAATTCCTCAGCCACAGGGTTGCAGAACAAAACCTTTTTCTGTGAGATCTGCGACGTGCATGTCAACTCTGAGACACAGCTTAAACAGGTGAGTGTGTCGGTCATGATGCCCGCGAGAAGCAGACAAGAGACCTCACACAGAGCAGGTTTAACTCCAGTCCCAAAGAGTCACTGAATCTGCGGGTTTAATTCCAGTCCTGGAGATTCAAATTTATTTAACCCTTATTTAACCAGGGAAGTCCCGTTGAGATTGAAATCTCTTTTTCAAGGGAGCCCTGGGGGAAGAGGTGGGGGGGAGACAGAGGAATTGCACAACCAATTAGATCAGGGGATGATTAGGCGGCAGATCGAAAGAGCCAGGTTGGGAGTTTAGCCATGACACCGGGGAACCCCCTACTCTTATCGAAGAGTGTCATAGGATCTTTTAATGACCACAGTGAGTCAGGACCTCGGTTTTACGTCTCATCCGAAAGACGGCGTCTCCTTCAGTACAGTGTCCCCGTCACTGCACTGGGGCATTGGGATTATCCCGCCAGAGGGAAGATCGCCACCTACTGGCCCACCAACACCTCTTCAATGCATCTGCGGGTTTAATTCCAGTTCCGGAGAGTTACTACATCTGCAAATTTAATTTGGCCTGGACAGTCACTGCATTTGCTGGTTTAAATCCAGTTCTGGAGAGTCACTGCATCTGCAGATTTAACACCAGTCCTACAGAGTCACTGCATCTGCAGGTTATACTCCAGTTCTGGCGAGTTACTACATCTGCAGAATTTAATTTGTCCTGGAGAGTCACGGCATTTGCAGGTTTAACTGGTGTTTTGTAGAGTCACTGCGACTGCATGTTGTTGGTTTGTTTTAGCACCTATTCCAAGCCAATTCTTAAGTCTGTTTGGCTCAAGACATTTATATTGGTTGTTAACTAAGGAAAAAAAACACAATTTTCTGTGAATCAGTGCCCTCTCCAGGAATGGAGGTTAAAATGGCTGGTGGTCTCAGGATGGTGTTATCAATGCTTTGATGTGACTTACACTCCCCCCCCACAGCACATCAGCAGCCGGCGACACAAAGACCGAGCTGCGGGGAAACCAGCGAAACCCAAATACAGCCCCTACAGCAAGATCGCCAAAACTCTGCCTGTAAGTCTTTCCCTTCTGAGCTCTGCCGTTACTGTGGTAATGTAATCCACCAGTCCGCCTGTCAGCCTGTCCTTTTTCAATAAAGCCATTACCATAGTAACCGATCATTCCATCCATTTCTCCATCTTGTTTTATATGAAAGGGAAACTATTACGCTGATCCTTCTTTAAATGCATATTAGTAATTATGCCTCGGTGCGCATGCGTGCAAGCGGGCCATACGGTAGTTCGTTTGTGTCAGTCATTCATTCTGTCTGTTACTGGGATAGCCGCTCCTCCGGTCAAAATCAAGTCCGAGACTATGGCTCTATGGGTTAAATTCCATGATATCCTGGATTTAAATTTGCCAGATTTTTGAGATGGAGCTTTGTTTTTGATTTATAGCACTATTTGACACTTCCATAGACTCCAATAGGAATCGAGGAATGCGGAAGTAATGCCTGTCATGGGGAAAGCAATTGTTCCAAACAATGAATTAATTTTCATTTGAACACGTTTGCAGGTATATTTATCAAATGACTGCATTTTTGGGAAATTTGTCGCATTAGCTGACCCCTAATGAATTTTGTTGTAAACGTCATTTTCTGTACCCAGATTTAGTTTATGTTGATCGTCAGATAACAACCTGTTAAATTCATATTAAAGTTATACAAAAGTAGCAGATGACGTGAGCAGCTCTTAACAATCTAGCATAACCGTGTCATTTGTTCATTTAGCTACCTTAAATTAATTGCAGTTATTGGTGTTCTTTTGAGTACAAAGTTTATATTCGCTTATTAGATTCCCTGATAGTTTCAACGGCATTTTATTGCTAACTAGTTACTTTTGTTGCCTACCACACTACTTCTGTTCACTCAAAGGTTCTGCGATTCACTGTGAAAATGAATGGAAACAGCTTAAAATGTCAAATATATTTCATACACCGATTTGATCGCATAGCAGCAAGTAACGTCATTAGGCTACGCACAAGTTTTTATAAGCTTCAATGCTCTTAGGTGGGAATGTATTTTCACCGCCTTTATTCGCATGAATATTTTTGGTGAACTTCAGGTAATTCGATTGACAAGTGGATGGAAACATAGCTTATGTCGAGCACAGATGCACAGCTAGGGCACTCTGACATTTACACAAAGAATTTTATAGCTTCATTAAGGGACATACTTGTCACTGCTGTAAGCACCAAGGCATCAGCACCTTCAGTGGTTTCATGTTATAATGTTGGTTTTCCGTACGCTACCTCTGAAAAGTTTCTAAACATAAGATACAGGGGTTTTACATTAATCCAAGAACGTGATTTCACGAATGTGATTTCCTCTCTGAACAGCTCCTCCCGTAAACTTCACGAGATCATGGCAAAACCTGACGTCAGGTTGTGCCGTCCAATTAGTACAGACCTAGCCAGAGCCAATCACAGTGCTGGACCTGCCCACACCAGAAAGTAGGCACTAAAAACGGCAGATCTTACTATGCTTTAGTAGCGTGTACACTTTTGGAAATAAAAAAGAAGAAGCGCAGATCATTTGAGGTGCAGTTTTGTCAGCATCTCTCCCAAATCTGCTTGTCCGTTTACTTTTGGATGCAAAGAAAAACACCTATTTCTCTTCCAAAAGATGATGCCACCAGAAATCAGTGGGTAGCTTTTTTTGTTTGCAGGCAGCAAACAGCCATGGCCAAAGGGAACGTTAGCTGTTTGAGCTCAGCATTTCACCAAAGACAGCTTTGTCAATAAAGGATAATTCGACACAGGATAAGCGTTTCAGCTGCTTCTCAAACCTGAAGCAGCTGCATCGATCAAGCGCTCAGAGCCACAAGCTGTAAGTAACCATATAACAGAAAGTAATGTAAGTGAAGCTAACGTGTTACGGGTGGCTAGCAGGACCGTTAGCGATCGTTAGCACTAACAACTGGCCTCAAGCGCAGGCTTTGTAAAATATCTGAAGATAATATAAATATATAAATATCTGTATCAGTCGCGACTGTCCGTGACTCACAGACACAGAAGCTGTAAGTTGTATTTACTGCATAAGCCAACCTGATGTGATAGCCAGTTGATTGTGGCTGTAGCACAGTGGCTAATGTAGCCAAGTTACTGTTGCTAATGTTTGTGTCCTAAATATGCAAGAGTAATATCAGGGGTAATATCAGGGGTAAGAGTAATATGCAATAGTAATATCAGGGGAAATTATAATGTCCACAGTAACAGAACTTGCTGTCTGTAAAACCTGTATTGCAAGGGTTTGTCTCTGCGTTATGACCGCTCGATTACCAGCTACTGCATGTTAGTTTGCGTGCTGCCGTGTTAAATAAAAATGCTCCTGGTTAACCTTTATGCAGTCATTCTGATCGGTATGCTTATTACTTCGGTAAGCATCAATGTGGCAGTTTCATCATGACGTTGCTCGATTGTAGCCACTACAGTTGAAGTGAGCTGCTTGTGATCCCTTCACTTATCCATGACCGGGATCAGCCGGATCCCAATCACAAATATCTGGACTAGCTCTCTGATTCTACCGTGAAAGCAATCGCGAAACGCAGAAGCTGTTACCTGTCTGGTATTACAAATGATTTCTCTGCTCTACCGTGACATAATTTCATCCCCCTTCAAAAATTGTTGTGGGTAATAAAAAGCCGAAAAAGGCGGAGATTAAATAGGTAATTCTATCCTGTAGAATTGATCGATTCGCTAACTCCACATAAGCAACCTGTCCATGCTAACAGAACTTACGGTCTGCAAAACCTGTATTATGTTTATAACATAACCAAGCTCTCTCTACCTGTCGCGTACTATCCATAAAGCCACTTTCACACCGGACACGTAACAAATTTTTTGCGGGACAGATTACATTCAAAGTCAATGCAAAGATGCGAATACACACGTTATAGGCGCTTTAAGCAGCTTTCACACCAGACGCAAAACTAATTTTTCGCAAGACAGATTAGCTACATTCAAAGTCAATGCAAAGACGCAAATACACGCATTATGGGTACGTTAAGCAGCTTTCACACTGGACGCAAAACTAATTTTTTGCACAAGAGATTAGATTCAAAGTAAATGCAAAGACTTGCATTGACTTTGAATGTAATCTGTCGTGCGAAAAATTCATTTTGCATCCGGTGTGAAAGTGGGTTATCACGCCCATTTTCTGTGAGCAAACGCTGGTCATTCTGACGCAATGAGTAACCATTACCACGGGCAATTTCCGAAAAGGCTGTTTAGCCTGGAGCTTTTGCCCCTTCATCATACACCAGCGCAGAAGCTGTTCGTTACTACATGCTAACGACACACCACAGCTATGCAAACGCACCAGCAGGTCCTTATAACACACACCAAAGCAGTCCATAAGTTGTTGGTCCACTTTTAGCTGCTCCTCACTGTCCATGTTTCCCTCTAAACTCAGACCCATCGGATTTCTACGGTCTCCGGTCTACACTTGGATTTGTCGACCTGTGCTACAAATGTGCCTATATGGGGTGGATTCTAGCTCAATCCTAGCTATAGAGTAGAAACACCGGTGTACTCACCATTGTAGCCGTAGGTAGACAGCAAATTCGAGCTTGAGCTGCCAGATATTCGCACTGC
>CM056578.1:5280812-5290812 GCA_029721435.1 Gymnothorax reevesii | reverse complement strand
CCTTCTTACTCCCTCTCTCTCTCCCTCTCTCCCTCTCTCTCTCTCTCTCTCAGCAGGTGATCAGTCCCAGCTCTCCGTGGCACAGGCATTAGAGACTCTGTAAGATAAAGGTCTTCTGCATTCCATCACTTCCTCTCTGCACACGCTTTCCGTTACAGACTGTGTCAAGTCAATTGCAATGCTGCCCTGCAGAGCCGTGTTTGTGTGTCCGTGTGTGTGTCTGGGTGCATGTGTATGCGCGCCTGTGTGTGTGTGTGTGTGTGCGTGTGTGTGTGCTCGTGTTTTTGTGTGTCCGTGTGTGTGTCTGCGTGCATGTGTATGCGCGCCTGTGTGTGTGTGTGTCTGCGTGTGTGCGTGTGTGCTCGTGTTTTTGTGTGTCCGTGTGTGTGTCTGGGTGCATGTGTATGCGCGCCTGTGTGTGTGTGTGTGTGCGTGTGTGCGTGTGTGCTCGTGTTTTTGTGTGTCCGTGTGTGTGTCTGGGTGCATGTGTATGCGCGCCTGTGTGTGTGTGTGTGTGCGTGTGTGTGTGCTCGTGTTTTTGTGTGTCCGTGTGTGTGTCTGCGTGCATGTGTATGCGCGCCTGTGTGTGTGTGTGTGTGTGCGCGTGTGTGTGTGCTCGTGTTTTCGTGTGTCCGTGTGTGTGTCTGCGTGCATGTGTATGCGCGCCTGTGTGTGTGTGTGTGTGTGCGTGTGTATGCGCGCCTGTGTGTGCATGTGTGTGTGTGTGTGTGTTATACTGGGAAAGGAATGCATAGATCCACCCTTTCACCCCGTTACAGGGCATTGCTCTGGTGTGATGCGGCATTGATAGGGAGCTACAGCTCGGGTGAGACCCCCACTCCACACACACGCCATTAAAACGAGGGCCTGAATCCCCAGCTACAGCTGCCCGAGTATCCCAGTGGAGCAGAATTCCGAAGCTCGCTCAGCCAAGAATCAGCCCGTTCTGTCTCTCTCCCTACGGGAGGTCCACTAAAAATACTCTTTAAAGTGCAAATTATGAAATATTTTCCATCATGTTAAAGATATTATCATGATAGCTCCCAGGCTTACATGTGAATGCATGAGAACAGCGCTCTGTGTGCATGATTTACAGCGTGCCGCAGTGTTTAAAACGATTATGCAGTTCGCACCTTAAATCACCGAACTTGTGTCCATTGCCGAAAGAACACATCTGACTCGGGATGACAATCCGCTCGCAGACATTAACCCTGGTGTGTATCTGGCTGATCAGAGGCTACTAAACGTGCACTGAAAGCCCAGGCTTATGTGACGACTGAACTGAAAATTCCAGAAAAACACAGCAAATCGTGCTTGAAATCGGTCCATTTGATTAAATCTTTCTTTTCTTTTTTGTATGTTGTGTGTGTGTGTGTGTGTGTGGGGGGTGGGGGGTAAATATTAAAAATATTAAGAGCTTTTCATGACAAGCACAATTAATTTCATGCTCAATTTTTATCAATTCATTACGGCCCCTGAAAAGACAATGATTCTTCAGGATAATGAAAGCGGTAGGCATTCAATGCTTCCCAATATTTCAGCGTCCCGCTCAGAACTGCTCCGGACGGTTCCCAAACTCCGAGACCAGACGGTGTCCTCCCTCTCTCTCTCTCCCTCTCTCCCTCTCTCTCTCTCCCTCACTCTCTCCCTCTCTCTCTCTCTCTCTCTCTCTCAGACCGGGATAAATCAAAGTAAGGAAACCCCTGGAGAGGATCATTTCTGGCTCGCTCACGTACGCCTGGCAGATACAACTGGAAACACAACGAAATTCATCTGCATTTCAAACTGGGAAAACGAAGCTTCGCCCCGGGACTGAGGGCTAATGACATTTTAAACTCTCGCCTGATGAGGCTCGGGCAGAGCTTTGGCAATAACCGCATTCATTGCATTAGCGACATAATCATTTTTCCCTGACCGAAGCTTTGGAGAGAAAAAAAAACATCTTACATAATCAATTTAAATCATGAGAATATTTACTTGAGAAGGATCTCCAGGAACACTGTGAAATGGAATATAAACAATAATATAATTCCAATTGTACTGCATATATAATAAGAGATAATATATTGTCATCATTACAGTAAGTGACTATATATGCTGATTTCTTTTCTTCAAGACAATGTGCTGAGCAACTCGTTTCCACTGCTCTCATTCCATCGTCCAAAAAGAGCTTTTCATTTCCCTAGGAAGAAGTGCTCTACAAGCCGACTTGACGAGAATGATTTATGACCATCCGCATAAAATATGAGCGATTTGCAGGTGATTCACAATTTTTATCTGTAAAACCATCTCCGTTTGTGACACGGTGCCTTTCTAAAGGGCAACGGTAAATCACTCTCTGCTAGCCGTGTTCTTGCCTCTAGAGTACATGAAGGCTCCAGTAACACTTCACAAAACTAAAGCGTCCTACATCATTAATTCATGTGAACAGATTAGTAAATAACACTTAATACTGAAAAATAAAAAAAAATAGCAGACGTTGTTAAGAAAACTGAAGAACAGACATTTCTACCGACAGAGACTCTCCATTTTAGATTGACTGAATTGCACCTCCGGGCCACCATAGATGCAGCCTCAGTGATTAAATTATAGAAACCTGTAAACCCTAATCTGAAAGTGCACTAACTCTGCCCTTTCCCGAGGCTTTTGAATGCTTGTTTAATTCAAACAGGAGGATGTCAACAGCTTAGCAATGAAGATGGACAGCCTAACCTGCCATCCCAACGAAGCAGTGTACCGAACACCTCTTTTTTTTCTTTTTCAATTTATTTGTATAACACTTTTCGCAGATAAACTGTCACAAAGACGCTTTACAGTCAGATGAGTCACTGAAAGGGCAGTGCCCAGCCTATTCCCCACTACAACCAATGAGGCAAAAAACTCCCAGTAGGGAGAAAATCCTCAAACAGTGGTGAGAAAAAACTCCCCAGTGGGAAGAAATCTCAGGAGGAACCCGGCTATAGTGGGGAAGCCCATCCTCCGCGGGCTGGCTAGTTAATAACACCTCTCTCACGAGCTTCATCAGTATGTTTCTCTCCTAAACCCCCTGGGCCAGGAATCAGGAGGATCTTCCTTCTGAAAAAGGTCTGGAAAGTTCTCACAAAGTTTGCTCCGCAGTGGTCCAGTCATCAGCTGTGTCAGCACCTGTCAAGCACAGGGTTGGAAAGTTCTGGAAAAATACCCCCTTTTCACACAGGATTTAAAAAAAAAAGAAATTCAGGCGATTTATACTTTTTACCCTTCTTTGGCAAACCATAGCCACCTCCATGGGTAGTATGAGGAAATAATGTAATTTCATCTTTTGTTGAACTGCCGCAAAAGTGTAAATTCTCACATTTTCTGCAAAATTGCCCAAATTCTGAGAAATTTCGGTTGGTTACTCAAACACAATTGCCTCACTGCAAGCCTAGTCAGCCTCTGTAAACTAACACCCACACAGTCTGTCAATCAAACCAACACGCGACCTGTCAGTCAAACAACAGGCAGTCCTCTTGGATCCCCTAATTGTGGACAATCTGATTCTGAAACTAATGTTTAAGCATTGCTAACCTTTTGCAATGTAAAGAAGTTGTTAATAAGAGGAGATCAGTACATCTTGAAGGACTTAGTAGTGGGACCGTAATCTTATGTCCACTGATCACCACCAAAGTAAGATCACGTTGTACAGAAGCCAGCCTGGGACGATTCTCAGGACCGGTGCAAGCAGTCGGTGTCATCCTGTTCTGTCGACGGAAACTTGAGCCCTCTCCAAAATCAAAACAAATGCACCGACAAATTTTAAGATTCTACTTCAGCCATTTAATTTTTACGACCATGATTATTATTATCCTTTTTTTTTTGCCAAAAATCCCATACTCAGCAAAATCCCCTCTGCAGTCTGCGTCAACAAACCGTGCTGCTCTATAAATCAGCATCTGGCCCAAGCGCACCGACAAGCAAAAGCGCCAACGCGCCCAGCTGTCATCCGTCAGAGCGCCAAGCAAATGTAACCGCCCAAATAAGCTGTCATCCGCACGGCCCGCCGACCGCGGAGCCTGTACCAACTCACCGATAAATGACAACGCACCAATTTCAGGTTACCCGCAATTTATTGTGAGATTGAAGCTAACAAACCGCAATCGAATGTTCGCTGCTGTGCATAATTCGCCACTCCCATGCAAATATGACCTATATCAATACGTCATACATGAAGAAAACGTATTGACACCTGCACACTTGATAAGCATAACGGTATACGGGAACGTAGCATTATTTCAAGCGGTATATTTTCCCATAAACGATTGAATTAACTCTGTGAGTGCTAATTTGCCTTGGGAAATTTCAGTGTGCACCCTTCCAGGGCGAGAAGCAGATATGCACTATATTTAAATTTTACTCTAATTATGGCTGTATAATGAATACTTGCATGAAAGTGTACTTAAATACAAAAAGGTGCAGGTGTGCAGCAGCACCCTATTTATTGCTTCACCTGGGCAGAGCCGCTCATTATCAGTAAATTTATGACTGTTAAAGTTGATTAACTCAGGAGAATTTAATTGTAAATTCTTGTGCTGAGCAATGCTCATATGGAGGGTTAAATACAGTTACTGTGCTTTCACTTGTATGAAAAAACACTCGAGTTCAGAAATGAAAAGCCCCAGCATACCTTACTTCAATAACCATGGTTTATGAATTAATAGAACATTTCAACCAGGAAGAAAAGATCATAATGAGTGGCTAAGTTCAAGGTTGGACGATGAGTCCATTCTCCAAATAAGGCAGTAGTTCTGAACACAAAGCTATGACCCCACCCCTGGTCAGCATCCAATCTCTGCTCTGAGTTCAGAGCCCCTGGGATTGAGGGATGATCTTTGTCCTGATAAACGGTGTTTGGGTTCATCATACTTTCCGCATTAAAGCAGAGTGTGCCGTGATCTGTGGGAGTAGGTTCCAGAATGAGATTAGGAGTAATGCAGTGCATCTGGGGCCTGGGGCCTGACGACCTGGCAGGGCCACAGTTTGACCTGGAATGACCCCTGAGAGTGCAGTTTTCCATACAACCTGCCAGCGCCTGGACCGAACACACACACACACTCACAATTACACATGCATATACATGCACACTCACACGATTGCACACACACACACGCGCACATCTACCCACAAACATACACCCAGACACACACACACACCCACAAAAGTGCACACGTACACACAAATGCTCACACGTGCTACTCAGACGCATACACAGTGGCCTGCTTGTACACACGCAAACGCCACACGCTATAAGCACACACACACACACATATATGCACGGATGAACACGCATACACACACGTGCACACATGAACACACGTACACACACACGGCTGTCAGAAGTGTTGTCGGCAACGACAAACTTCTCTCACATTTCTGTGGCAGAGACACAGGACAGCTGTGTGCCAGACCTGCCTCCACTCGACAGAAACGCCGAGTATATTTAGCAAAACCCTGCTCTGCAAATCTATACGCATAATTGGCTTAATTAATGAGGGTAGATATCTGCAGCAAGAACAAAAATGTTTTTTTATGACCTAGGAACACTAAATCACTAAATTAGCTGGATTACTGCACTGAGTAAAACCCTGTTTTACGAAGCAGGATCACTGAGTTACCTTGAGAACTACACTGAGTGCAGCCCTGTTTCACAAAATAGGATAACTGAGTTTGCGAGAAAAGGACTGGATAACAGCACTGTGAGTGAGTTAGCAGGAGTGAGTATGACCCTGTTTCAGAAGGATTGATTTGTCTGTAAGGGGGATAAAGGAGTTAGCTAGATAACTGCGCGGAGTAAACTCTGAATCCCTCCCTGGGAAATGGCCTGAAATTATGAGCTGTTCTTGGAGTTATTCATCCCAGTTATTCAGCTTGTATTGGAGCCATCTTGCTTTTTTCGCCCCATAACATACCAAAATTGATTTTACTTTGTCTATGGTAAACCAACATGCATATCAGCCACTGCTGTTGTTGATGATGACGATGAGGGCAAGACTGACTATGTGGATCAGCAGCATTATCACACTTGCAGTCAATTTAGTTAAAGTTTCGTTGCTGTAGAAACTGTAACTGTTGCGGTTGTTGTGTGTTGTGAAATGTCCCTCTGCAGTGCCTGTTGAGCAGAGGCATGACTGAAATATAAAACCATGTAATGAAGGCAGAGCGGCTCACTGTTGGGAGCACATTTTACCTCGTCACACTTTCCGTGGCGCCTCAACAAGGCAAAAATTCTGCCCGGAAGGCAGCAGTCGATTCCCCTTTTCAGCGTTTTTCCCGAGGGGGTTTATGCGTCGGGCTTCTCTTCAGTTTGAAATGTTGAAGTTCATTTCTTAAGTTGTTCCCCAAACGGCGGCCGGTTAACAAGCGATCACCTGCGTGGACGTTTTGTTCGTCTGCACCGCGCGAGCGAGACAGAAATCACTTCTGAGCCGTGGGTGCGCGAGCCTCGGCGTGGAGCGGGAAAATCACCGCTCCAGCGCGAGACTTCCCACGCGACTGAAGACACAATGAGGCAATTCCGCCTCTCACCTCAGGTGGGCTGCGCGCCGCCGATCGCTCAGAGAGTTCATGTTGCTGCAGTGCGCGCAGCTGTAGGAGGGGAAAAAACTTTTCCAGAGAAATAAATAAACCCAAGTTTGTAAGGCGTGGGCGGCAAGTATTTAGACCGCCGGTATTTAGTTTAGACAGGTCTGTAATTCCAACACCGTCTCCATTGACTTGCACATTAATGCCCTCAAATTAAAGCTGACAGTTTGCACTTTCGTTCATATTCATATCGAGCATATACTTCATATAATTTGCAGGAATCACGGATCTTCTTCACTTTGATTTCAAAGATGGTCATTTCTATGTATGACGGGTTTGTGTAATTTAAATACTTATTTGTATGTTCTTTATTTGGTATGGTTTATGGGAATTTTTTCTCCGTTTAACAACTTGGCCTGTATTGATTGTCTATAATGATTGTAAGCTTGTTGGTTGAAATATTGTCTTTGGAATAGTAAAACCAATAAAGCTAAATTCCAACTTCACGGCTCTCTGTCCATATAATGGTGGGCCTCTAAATTTGTTTGATGTTTTTTATTTGTATTCATCGAGTTAAATCCTACTCCCCACTCCAAGTTGTGCAAGAAAAATATTCAGATTTTCAAAAAGAAAAAGAAAGAAAACAGTGTTATAGTGTGAGTTTTTTTTTCTTTCAGTGGAAGATGTCAGTTGAGTGTAGTGAGTCAGTGCAGTGCATGATCCTTGAATAAACAGACAGGCTTTCTGGGGTGTGTTCCTGTCTCTCGCCTGTTAGATGGTGGGATTGGCTGTACTCCCCTGACTTGGAGTAAGCAGATTAGACAATTGATCAATCATGGATGCCAGGGGCCATCATTTGGGGCCCACATGTTTCAGAGAGCCCCTTGCAGTGCAAGGTGTGTTACATCGTGGGCCCTGACCAGGAAAAGACAGGTGTAGGCAGAGTTCGTTCTCAGTGGATGTGATTTATGGACACGGCGAAAGACGTAGATCCTTAGATAATGTGGCTGGGAATTTGGCCAAACAGATGTGCGATGATGCAGCAACTCTCCAGTCTCCGTGTCTGTACACTCAATGCAAACAGCAGAGTGCTGTGTGTGCGATGTGTAAGGGAGCTGTGAGCAACGACTGCATCTGTTTGTCCACTACCCACCAACGGACTAACAAATAATCGAAACCAATGCCAATGTCTCCCCTTGTTTATTTCTGTAAATTATAACTTCTCTGCCATCTTCCTTTAGCTACTTTCCCTCTCTCTCGCACTCTGTCCTCTCTATTTCTCTTATCATTTTTTATTCCAGTTTTTTTTTTTATTTTAATGAGCCTCATTGGCACAGAATACGAATTGCCAAAGCAAACAAAAACATGCAAAAACACGCACCATAGCAGAGTAACGAGGTCATCATTTCACATGGCCAGATATTTCTCTGAAATGTCTGAAGAAGATAAACCAGCTATATCTCTCTCTCCCTCCCTTCTCCATCTTTTCTCCATCTTTCTCTCTCTCTCTGGTGGGATGTGTGAGCAGAGCAGAAATGCATGCGAGATAGATATAACGGAAGTAAATGCTGGTGAATGAACAGCCCCGGCAACCCCAGGTCATTCTGCCGCAGAAATGAAGCAACTCAATGTGTTTTTCAAGCACACTTTTTAGTGGACACATAAGAACTGAAAGTATTTGGATAGTTTTAATGGCCCTGCCATTCTGACAAGTCTCACTGCGTGTGGATGAACTTTAACACAGTCTAAACTCAAGTTTATGGCAATCTGGGTTTTAATGACATCCCAGGGTGGATTATAACTTTTGGGAATATGCAGTACAGTCCTTTTGAAATTGTGCTGCTGTCTGAGTTTTTATGAAACTCACTGCTCATGCCCAAAACTTGTGCATAGATGTGATCGCATGTACAGTACATGTGAAGCGTTACACTAGCGTGTTGATCGCGCGGTTGGTTCTGTCCTCCGGCTGTAATGCTGCGGAGGGTGTGTTTTGTGTATAGAGGACTGTATGACACACACATAAAGTATGTGCAATCAGTTCCAACTCCCCTGTCTCCACAAACCCACGGTCTTTATCTCCACAGATCTTTCTGGAAGTTTAGCAACAGGAATGCCCGCCTATGGTTTACCTACCATCGCCAAGATAAAAACAGGCCTGAGTTATGACCTGCTCATGAGCGCCAGATTCCTCCTGCAGTTTCATCAGCCCTGATCACTGTCTCACTGTTTTCTGCTCAAACTATATGTTGAACTGGAGTCAGTTATCCGAACCCAGGCCATAAAGCCCTGTCGGGAGGGCTCATGTTACCTGACACTAATCCATGGCGGCTGCCATGTTCGAGAAAGGGGCTTGTTGGCTCTTTTTCATGCTGTCTCCGGTTTATATATCTCCACTGCGATATGATAAGAAAGCTACGGACTGTCAATTAAAGTCACTCACAGCACAATTACCAGTAACAAACCACACTGCTTTACTCATTTACACACCGCTAGTCGATTCAACACTTAATTTTCCCAGTGCGAAAAATCTGCTCCTGCTCATTCGAAGAGAGGAATTTGGATTTTTTTTTTCAAATAAAAAAAATATATGTAGCTGCTCCAGAACACTTGTTCATGTAAGTATACGCGTATGTCGGATCACGAAAGCTGCACTTTGTACTTGCATGGGTTAAATGCAACGGGCTGAGCAAGAGAGAGAGAGAGAGAGAGAGAGAGAGGGAGGGAGGGTTTGAGCCGGCTGGAGGTGGTGTTTTGTTTCACAGTGAAATTACGGGAAACACAGTAAATCAGAAACATGTGCCCCCGATAAAGAGTGACCTAAACCTACTGTGGGTGCTGCTGCGGTAAAATTGGCAGCGGCTTTTTAAAATCCCCGTTATGAGATTCACTGCAGTAGACCCGTGTCGTTCCCCACGGACTGTCCCGTGGCTTTTTCCTGACCTTTTGGGATGAGGGCAGGCGCATCAAACCCTGTTTCACTAAGCTTTGTAACAGCATAATCCTTCCCCTCCAATCATAGCGGTGTCTTCGATTGTAGTGTTACCACTGTATCATTTTAAAGGGGTTTAAAGGTGCACTATACAAGTTTGTTTACTTTCACTTCTGTTGACATTCGAACTCAAACAGTACAGAGGTAGCTCGCCCCGCCTTCCCATAGTTCCCTCCCTCCCATGCTTCTGTAACTGTCAACTCTTGTCGCTGATTGGTCAGGAGGGTTTGTTATGTTATGGGGCACAGCCTGTGCCCCTTGGGTTTATTTGCAGTTTGTGATGACTGTGCGGTCTCCAGAGCCCGGGTTTTTTTACGGTGAGTTTAGGGGCAGGCAGCTAGCACATCGTGGGGAGATGTCGATGAATTAAGACAAAAATATAATTGCGCAGAAAGTAAACAAACTTGCATGATGCACCTTTAACCGACTGATGCTGATACAATAATGCAAATTCGATTTAGACAGCTGTCA
>CM056578.1:5273312-5275812 GCA_029721435.1 Gymnothorax reevesii | reverse complement strand
GTGTGAGTGTGTTTGTGTGTGTGTGTGCATATGTGTGTGAGTATGTGAGTGTGTGTGTATATGTGTTTGTATATGTGAGTGTGTACGCGCGTGTGTGTGTGTGTGTGTATTACTTCACTTGCCATGGTGAAGCTGAATTTGAGCTGAGAGAGAGGGAGTTAGAAGGAGGCTGAAAGAGGGGGATGAGAGAGGGAGATGGAGGGAGAGGGAGAGAAAGAGGAGACGGACAGTGAAGAACGAGAGAGGGACAGAGAGCTGAAAAAAGACAAGATAATTAACCTTTAAAATGACGAGAGATAAGCCTTTCACATCAAACCGTCTGCATTACCAAGAGAACATGACCCCAGAATTACAATCTATCTCCTCGCGGAAAACGCTTACGGGTCACAGGACACAGAGTGTGATGGCGTCGGTGGTAGGACGCCAAGAGCAGTGGCCAGAAACAAAAAGGACAA
Organism: Gymnothorax reevesii; assembly: GCA_029721435.1. Lineage (NCBI taxonomy): Eukaryota > Metazoa > Chordata > Actinopteri > Anguilliformes > Muraenidae > Gymnothorax > Gymnothorax reevesii. The sequence goes on along the minus strand of CM056578.1, from coordinate 5,275,357 downwards.
AACCAGCAGCGTGCTGAGAGATTAAAACAGATGCAAACAGCAAACAGACGAGCTCGACTAATGACAAAAGAAAAGGGAAATAATCCAAATGAATCCCTTTCTCACAAACACTTTTCCTGTTATGCAGCTAAGATCCTGACAATACTCTCTCTTCTCTAAAGACCTCACCGGCTAAAGCGCCAAGGGGACAATGACACTCTACCAACCCGATCGAGGTAGAACAGGAGCTTAAATAGAGTCCGGGTAACGCCCCCAATTAATGCCAGCTGGCCCAGGAATACGATGGTGAGCAAAACGATGTCGTCCCGGATGAGAGTAACTAAAGGACCTAACAAAGCTCCCAAACCCTGACACAGAGGGCCTTTAACATGAAGTAAAAAACTGTTTTTAATCACCTCCAGAGAGGTCATCTCTACGTCTCACTCCTGAATTCCCTGAAACTACATCTCCCAGTGTTTGGGTGCGGCCATTTTGACTGGTCTGATAGACAGGCCAGACAATCGCTCATCCGAGTGTGAAATAACTTATCTGCGCCGTTCTCTCTGTCTGAATTTGGCAACATAAGAGATGAAGGTCAGCGCTCTTTATTAAAAACTGTCAGTCGGCACGATTCAAGTCTCCCCCTTTTCCGCAGTCACCGGTGCTCACTCGCCTTCTCCCCCGACTATCTCCTGACCGCTGATCGCCCCGAACATTCTTCATCTCTTGAGCTTCCTCAGGATGAAAATCCTGCTGCTCCAGCAGCCATGTTAGATCATAAGAAAACAGGACCAATGGCCCTGTAGCTCATCAGACGACATTCAAAACCAGACTGGGCAAAACCCAGGTGAATCTTACCATGTGACAGCGAACAATCCAGCCACTAGAGGGCAGAGTTGCATGAGTTCCAGCCATAATTCAACTTGGCACATTTTGTTAAATGGCAAAATTTTAATTATTAAAAAATATTAAAAATCCAAAAGTATATAAAAACTGCAGGCAAACTTTAGAGAAATGGTCCCAAGGACACTTCATACTAAATACAAAGTGAATCTGGCCAGTGGTGTTGAAGCAGGAGATTGTGATAGATTTTGCTAATGGAACGCAACCACAACGACGATGCCAAACGCCACCTGATCCCTATCGCTCAGCCTGGCGACCAGCCGATCAGCTGTGAAAACAGCAGTTTTGTCCAGCTGGGTCTCTATCTTCAGCACAGCCATCTTGTCATAATCAACTAGCTCTCACGCGGAAATTTTATCCATTTGCTGTTAGCACATCTGCTGCAGTCATTCATTAGTTCTACCCTCACTTGACTTGGCCCATTTACTATGTAAACTACGGGAGGTTCATTGTCATAGATTGAAAAGAGGATTTGTGAATGGTACCTTATCTGAAATGTCTTGAATTGTTTGTTAAGTATCTTTCTGCGTTAACTTACTGCGTCATTTTCGATAAACATGGCCACCAATATATGCAATGTTACGTGTAAAAAACGACCATTCGCTTTCACCAAACAAGCCTGTGACCTGTAATCAGCCACAGCATCGCCCACTGATGGCTGGATCAAAGCTAATCAAACTGAGGTTCAACCACTCGGATTAAATGCTTTATGGTGTGACATCACAGATAGATGATTAGATTGCTTATCTATTCTAACATCACAATCACTACAGCCAACTGGAATGGAGCTCTATAACACTGACAGGCAAAACAGCTCTGGGCAGAGGTTACTGGAGGTTTTACAGTTTACTAAAACTCTGCTGCCAAGGAGTTAAAATTTCTCCTTTGAAGTCAATCAAAACCATGACTGTTCCTGGAAATATTATTCTGCTTTGGATATTAGAATCACATTCTAAAATTAATCTCCAGGTGCAGATACTTCAATGTATTATTCCTTTTTTCACAAGCCGCACAAAAGAAAAAAATGAGTGTGCATGTTCTCAAGTGGTCTCAAAGTTGAGCCAAAGTCGAATCCTCCCTTTTTTTGAGACGTGCAATTTTTTTAGTCGACTTGTCCATTTAAATCATGTTGAGAATACCAGGAGAGGCGCTCATTTAGAGTT
>CM056578.1:5172500-5273212 GCA_029721435.1 Gymnothorax reevesii | reverse complement strand
TCTGTCCCTCCCTCGCTCCCTCTCTCTGTAAAACTTGTGTTTTACATGCGTTACATTACAGATCAAATGTGTCTCATACACAACTTTCTTACGTATAAAGTGGGAACTCGAATATGTGAAAAACGTGGATAAACAGGTAAAATTTCATGGGGAAGGTGCAGCTACTTTACACCAGGTTTACACTGATTTTTCTCAAGACAGCTAAAAGTACACACACACACACATTTATTTTATTTTATTTTATTTTATTTTTTTCCTTTATTTCACCGGGGAAATTTTACTGAGAACTCATTTCTCCTCTTCAGGGATGCCCTGGGAGAAATTCTCAGTAGACTAGATCAGTGGATCTCAAACTCAGTCCTGGTGGCCCCCTGTGTCTGCTAGTTTTCATTCCAACTTCAATTGCAATAAATTTATTTTAACACACTATTAATTTTTGAAACCAGGTGCTTTTCATGAAAGATTTTTGAGAATATTAATCATACTACATCAGAAATAGCATTGCTTGATATGTTAAATTACACTTCTGTGGACATGTGGTGCTTATTGGGCTAAACTGGACACGTACAGTACTGTGCAAAAGTCATTTTAAGCAATTTTGTAGAACAAATATACGTGCAAAAATGAGTAAATTAGAAGTTTATAATAACTGAGAAATGTACTAAACAGAGCTGTAAACTGTTAAAAACTAAGCCAAACCTATATTTGCTGTGACAACACTCTTGTCTAAAAAATTGGGACACTGTCCTGTTGTGCTATAGTTTTATAAGATGATTGGCCTTTGCTTGTTCTAAGCAGAGTGGAGAACTTGCCACCGTTCTTCAACAGACTGACTGTCTCACTTACGTCTCTCATTATCTGTATCGACTGTTTTTAATGAAATACATTTGTTTATGAAACTTTTCTTTACATTATCATTTGGAATTTCAAATTTAGTTTTTATATTCATCAACTCTAATATGGAAAACAGAAGTAAACAGCTTAGGCATCTGAAGTATGAGCTGCTACTTAGTGGGTGTCCAGACACCTGGGGCCTCATGTACTAACAATTGTGTGGATTTTATACTTAAATATTGCATACGTTTATAAAAAGAAAAGTAGCATTTTGTAAAAAGTATTAAATTTATAATTTAGCGGGCTACCAATTCAGCTTGCAAATTTGAATGAAAAATCTGAATCAACTTTAATTTTGCAAAAATGCTTAATTCTATTACTTTTTTTGCATTTTTTCTAAAGTCACGTTTGTTTTCATACATCTGACATCCGCAAAAAAAAGTAGCGTACGCCTCTTTTCTGTTCATAAGCTCTCTTCATACATGAGGCCCCTGGCCAGCGATCATTACCATCTGAGAAACATTGTATTGCATTGTAACACTGTATTGTAATGATGTTTAAGACAGAAGCATAATTAATGCCAACCACGTTAGGAGCCTTTACCTTAGTGGTTAATGTTTTGTCTTTTTTAATGTAATTGTTTGCCATTTAGTAATAAGCACAATTTGAACTTGGGGATAACTTACAGTCATTGTGATATTACTTTTTTCTGGACATAGATTAAAAACAAAAGTGCACACTGAAGAAAAAATTAGCAGCTTGTTAAATTTATTTTATAGCAATTGTGGTTGGAACAGAAATTAGCAGACACTGTGGTCCTCAGGATTGTGTTTGGAAAACTTTGCACTTGATAGATCAATGCTCTGTTCATGATACATTGGAAATTGGGAAAGTACCATCTCCGACTTGGGCGATACCATTTGAGCGCCTGATCTGGTTGGACTTTTTGCTTGGAAACTCGTCTGGAAATTCAGAGCAATTTTCCCAACATAATATCAGTGATGACATCAAACATCGGCCTTCACCATTAACGGTTCGAAGGGAATCATTGTTATAGTATTTTTTGATGCTTTAATGCATAATTTGACATGTCCTAAAGCAATATACAGTGTATGCTCATTTTTCACTTTGATGTTAGCAATACTGTATATTGAATTCAAAAAATATTTTAAAATCTTGAGTTCTATTTATTTTTTATTTTTACTAGCCCCGTGACTAGCTTCTAGCTAGCAGCACTACACTATGCGGGTCAAAGCAGTTCCATCCATGTTCTCTCGTATCTGACAGCGTGAATGCTATATCCGAACTCAAATATCTCTGGATTCTGAGTTTTGACTTCCAAGTTGTTTTGAACGCAGCACAAGTTAGAATCCTGAGCCTTATCAGTGGTCTGAACCAAAAACTTTTTAGTTAATAGTCTAGCATCATACCACTAGGCTGCCTTGCCATCCCAGCTTACACATTTCAGTGGTTTCAATTAACAGCAGAAACTCCTGCATTATGTTGCGGTTCGTGTGTGGACAACATTTTGGCTAATCATTAAGGAGCACATTATGAGATGTCAAAGTCTGGGAAAAGGCCTGTTGTATTATTCAAAGAACAATACAGTGGCTACATCTAATATGGTAACTTCTTTAAAAAAAACTATTCTCAATTAAATGTATAGTTTAAAGGGGGCTTACTGTATTATGAAAAACTCACTTTTTCAGTTCTTCTGCATGTACATTTTGGTATCTGGAGTACTTGCCAACCCACTAACTGTGAGGTAAAACAACTTAGTCATTTTTTGTGGGCTGCTTTTTTCATAAAACATGGTATGAGGCATGGAATTCAGATTTGGCTCCTTCCTGCGCCACATTCACTCTCTTACTTAGCTAACTGCACTTATTACCTTTCTATAATCATGTAGGTTATTAACTAGCTAGTTACCAAATTGAATGTAAATTTGGAATCTGTAGCTAATTCAGCCAGAAGCAAAGTACAAGACACAGTGATGGGAAAAGATAGAATCAGATGACCGTTTTTAGTCAAATTCAATTTGTTTTTACTGGAGTAGCTTTATTGTTTTATTGGATCCCCATTAGCTGACACAAAACTGAAAGCCAATCTCCCTGGAGTCTTGGAATATATATTAACACAGCATAATTAAAATATGGCAAGATACATAATAACTAATGATATTACACTGACATAATGCATATTGAAAACCAAAAACACATGAAACACATAAAAATGTGTCATGGTTTTGGAGCTTTGAGAACTCCTTTTGTTACTTTCGTCTGGGACGATATCGTTTTGCTCGCCATTGGATTCCTGGGCCAGCTGGCATTAATTGGGGGCGTTACCCGGACTCTATTTAAGCTCCTGTTCTGCCTCGCTTGTGTTGCTAGAGTGTCATTGTCTCCTTGGTGCTTTAGCCGATAAGGTCTTGAGAGAGAGAGTATTGTCAGGATCTTAGCTGCATAACAGGATTAGTGTTAGTGAGTGAGGGAATCTCTGGTTTATTTCCCTTTTCTTTTGTTCTTATTTTCAAGCTCGCCTGTTTTCTACCACGGACGGCGTCAGGTCCGTTGGTAGCGCGAGTCTCGTGATCTCTATCTGTTTTAGTCTCTCAGTGCTTTGCTGGTTTTTCCTTTTATTTCTGGCCACTGCTCTTGGCGGTCTACTACCAACGTCCATCACAACATGATAAAAGGTTTTGACATATTATAAAACAAAGCAGGTAATACAACCCATGAAATCCTAATGCAGCACGATATCAAATTAGAAACGGAAAAATAACAAAAAAGGAAAAAAAAACTAGATTAAAATGAATTAAAAATACCAAGATACAAGGAACAGCAAGAAATCCCAACATAGGATAAGGCCATAGTTTATAATATAGTATAATTATTCTTTAGGTTTGTAGAGACTTTTAATAAAATTTTTGAAAGTTTCATTTGACCTAGTATTGATAATGTAACTTGGCAGCGTATTCCACTTTAAGGAAGCCCCGTTCATAGCCATTCTCATCACAGCACAGGTTCTAGATACAAGCACGACAACATTCCCCAGAGTAGCCTGTCTCGTAGAGTATCTATGTCTATCTTTGACAAGCAAAATTTTCAAAAATACATTTTTGCGCTGAGTGGCAGAATCAATTTTTTGAAAAAAAAAAAAAACAAAAAAAAAACAAGAATGTTACAAACAAATCTATCATCCACTTTCAACCAACCAAGATTAACATGCATGCCATGCACATTTGCTCTAAGAGGACATCCCAAAACCACCCTTGCAGCTCTTTTTTGCACAAGTTGTAATTTATGTATATCTTTTTTATTCGTACCAGACCAGACAACTGAGCAATTGTGTAAATGGGATTAAAAAAATTGGCACATCTCTTTATTATTGATACAACTCTACCCATTTTACGTACAACATTATTGACATGTTGAGTCCAGGACAGTTGATCATCCAGGGTTAGACCTAGAAGTTTCACCTCCTTGACTTGCTCCAATATAATATTATTCATAGAGAGGAAGAGTAACTGGTCATCTCTCAATACGTGCCTTGATCCAAGAACAATGCTTTTAGTTTCAGCCACATTAAGTATCAACTTATTGTTTTCAACCCTATCAAATACAGAATCAAGTTCACTTTGAAGGATATTTTACAGTTCAGAAACATCACTCTTAGCTATATATATGGTGGAGTCATCTGCATATAGGGTAATAGATGCATTATTAAGAGCAAGTGGCAAGTCATTCATAAAAACTGAAAACAGGAGTGGACCAAGGCAACTGCCTTGTGGAACCCCACATAGCACACTACATACAGTTTAGAGAGTGCCATTAAAAATCACTTTTTGACTCCTCTTTGAGAGAGAGCTTGTTACCCATCTAATTGCATTATTGCTGAAACAATAAGTACACAATTTATCCAGCAATAGTTCATGGTCTATCAAAAGCAGCACTGCAGTCTAGCAACACAGCACCAACAATATTTTTCTGATTAATTTGACTTAGCCAATTGTCAGTCATCTCAGTCAATGCTGTATAAGTGGAATGATTTTGCTTGTAAGCATGTTGAAACACAGAATCGAGCTCATTGCTGGAGAAGTAATTTAGTATTTGATCAAACACAATTCTTTCTAACAGCTTGCTGAGAGCATGAAGAATACTAATAGGTTGACTGTTAGCACCACAAAATGAACTCCTACTGTTTTTAGGTATAGGAATTATTTTGGCAATTTTCCTTTCCTGTGGAAAAACACCCTCCTTGAGACTAAGATTGAATTTGTGGCACCCAGGTAAAATGATCTGTTCAGCAATGACTCATACTAATCTACCATCAAGATGATCAAGTCCAGATTGTTTGTCGTTTTTTACTGACAATAGAAGTTTTCTCACCTCTTCTTTGGACACAGCTCCAAAACAAAAGTTTTCCATAGTCTTTTGCTGTCATTTTTTTATCTCATTAATTTTGTCTTGGTAATAAAATTTTTTCTTTTGTCTATTCATTTTTGTGACCATATTTCTAGCAGCACGATATTTGTTCCAGTAAGAAGAATCACCTGACTTTACTGCAGTACGTTTCAATGCATCACGGTTAGTCATGAGGGCTTTTATGCCCTCATCTCACCAAGGAGCAAAAGTGCTCCTGACAGAGAATTTCTTTAATGGAGCATGCTTATCGATTATAGGAAATAATATACCAGAGAATGCATGAAGTGCTATATTTACATCATTAGATTCAAGTACATCATCCCATTTGACTTTTTTAATGTCCTCGATGAATACATCTTCACAGAAGAATTTATAGGACCTTTGAAGCATTATTTTTGGCCCTGGCTTAGGTACTTTAGTAATTCTGACCATTGCTATTACATTATGATCACTAAAACCTGCTTGCTTTGATATGACTCCAGAGCATAATTCAGCTGCATTGGTATAAATATGATCGATACATGTGGATGACAGTACCCCAGTGGACACCCGTGTTGGAATATTCAGCCTCTGAGACAGATTACATACATTCAGGATCATTAATAATCATTAATAATCTCTCCTTAAGAGCACAGGACTTAGCCAACCAGTCAATGTTAAAGTCACCTAAAAATATAATTCTCTGTCATATTCTGAGACTTTCTGAAGCATAGTACAAATGACATCCATATAATTAACATTAGAACCCAATGGTCTATAACAACAACCTACTAACAATGGCTTAATGTGTGGAAAATTAATCTGAATCCAAAGAGCTTCGACAGCTGGATTCATCAGACCATTCTCAACAATGACTGGAATATGGTGCTGTATGTACTGTATATAGCAACTCCTCCACCATGTTTATTTCTGTCATGTCTAAAAATGCTATTACCAGGTATATTTATCTCTTCATCTGCCACTGTATTGTCTAAATGTGTTTCCGATATGGTCAAAATGTGTATTTTTTTTCACTATACAGTACCACTGATAGATCTTGTACCTTATGCATCAAGCTACAGATATTGAGATGAGCAATTTTCAAACCTTTGTTTGCTGGACCAAAATACATCATGGGCAGTAAATGGAAAGTTAACTAACAGTTGCTACTATACAGATGCTAGCTATGAATGAATCAAAATTAGAGACTGAATTATAATTGTACGAAAAATATTGTGGTGACTGAATGTCACACTCCTGTGGATGTATCCTCCATGCTTGCTCAGACTTCGGTCGATAGCTTTCCTGATCATTGTGCTGTTTAGTGGCTGGTCATTAATTAGTCATCCTCGGTTAGAGACTTGCACACAGCTGGGGGGATTAAGACATTGTCGCTTTCTTCAGAGGGATACGGATTAACAGGAATGAAAATGCCTAGAAATCCTGTGATTTTTTTTTTTTTTTTGCTAAAAGATTTATAACCTTCCTTTTGGACATCCAAGAATACTACAATTTGAAGCAAACAATTGCATAATAGGTCTCCTTTAAATAATCAACAAATAATTGCATCCCGTTTTTCTTGCATTTTGCATAGCATCCCAACTTTTTTTGGAAAAGGGGTTGGACAAGAAAACCACAGTTCTGTCCGCCAGCTCACCAGTAAACCCTCAATAGCAGCCGTAACAAATAGCCTATATATGATAGTTTGGCATCTCTGCTCTGACCCTGACAGGCATTACAGTTTACTGAGCCTGAGAAGAGGACGGCAGGAGGTGCCAGAATATCCTTGTCTCCCTCTGGAGGAGATTCAGGGCCCACAGGTGGATTCAGGGGTGGAGACAGGATGTTAACTAACAGGAGGGAAGTGTGATGCAGGAGCCAAGAGTCATACAACGCAGTAGCAGGCAGCGGCATGTTACCTTGTAAAAGCAGAGTAGGAAAGCAGCTTATATAGCCTACCTAACAGAGGGGTGGAGTAATGTTTAATATGCATGGGAGTGTCTGTGGGAATGTCTCGAGTTGTCTGCCTGAACTAGTTCTGCAAGCTGCACTCATGTATGAGCACAGTTCTGCAGTTTGTTTATTTCTTGAGAATTGCTGGTAATGATTATGACATTAATGCGTTATGATGATTTTGGGTCATTATTCTGTTCACGGTGTGTTCCTGCCTCTTGCCAAATGTATGCTGGGATAGGCTCCAACCCCCGCAGGCCTGACCAATGATACATGGGTTTGTAAAAGGAATGATGGGTGTGTGGTCATTTTATGTTCTTACTTGATGTCGTTCCAGAATTTCTGGGGCATGAGGCTTCAGTTGGGACAATCAGATGAGAGGATGAATTGTGGGCCTTGTGTGCAACTTCGATAATGGGAATTTGGTGGAGAAACTGCCAAACATCTTCGGGTTGACTGAGGTTCACTATTATTTAAAAAAAAAAAAAAAAACTGGGATAGACTGTAGTGAAGGTACAAGAGAACATTGAATGTAATTTCAGCAAAGTTTACCAAAGCATGTGAACATTAAAGTTTGGCCCATTTCAGCTGATCAGCACTTGTTTTACAGCAAGTCCATTATGAGTTTTTTTAAGAGCTTTTGAAAAGAAGATGTTTAGTTTCAACCTCCCAAGGGAGTGACAAACAAATCCTTGTAATATGATTAATACAGTTTCGCGAAAGCTATTGATATCAGTCAGAATAAAATTAAGAACATTAAAAAAAGAAATATGATCATGTCACATGGTTATGACCAGCTTTGCTAAAATAAGGCTCATTTTTTCATAGGTGTTTAATCGGAGATGGGCTTAACCTCTTAACTGTCACCTGCATTTTCTCACATTTGGCCTGGATTGGTACCACATTTCAAACGCTCACTGCTGCCACATGCAATGATTCTATTATACAAAATACTGTGTGTCTGTTGTTGCTGTTATGAGTATTTACATATAATATACAGCAATTTTGGGACAAACAACATGGATATCTTGATTGCACAGGTTCCTAGCTTTCGTACAAGACAAATTGGAACAGACAATACATGGTTTGACCGTCACAACACAACTTTGATGATGAGGACTGACAAATTTCATTACACTCAAGTATGTGGTGTCTCGATAAATTGATTTATTGCATTTGTTATGGCTGACATTGGGCAAAAAGATGGGTAGAAATGAAATCCGGAGCATCTAAGCTTTCAAATGGTATATTGTTTGCCTGGATTGGTTGAGGATTTAAGTCATAGTATACACATGAAGGATTCAAAATTTGAAAATTCCATAGGGATAATTATGGCCCACTGACTGTTAACAGGTTAACGTAATGCTTGTGCTGTTTCCCCTCAGATATCGGCTCCTGTTTCCCCCCTTATTGATGCACATGTGATTTTGGACTCTCTGACACTTTCCAAGAGCCCTACTGATGTCCAACTCCCTCGGAGTTGAATAAAGGGTATCTGAGTGGGCCAAGGCCAACTTGCTTGCAATTTGGTTGGGGTACCTGTCGATGCATGTGGTGCTTTGACAAAAGAAAAAAAAATAACAAAGTGAACGCTGTACTCCGTTCGTTCGTCAAATTAAGTTGCTCCCAATAGACTGATGTCCTGATACACACCAATACTGCCATTCTGATCCCAATCCACTGTACCTCTGATACTCATTCATATCAATGCTCTGCTTCCAATCGACTCTATTACTGATACCCATCAATTCAATTGCTCTGCAATAAAAATTATATTATAATTTTGATCCCAATCCTCTCTGCTCCTGACGTTCCCAAATATTATTGCGCTGCTCACTGTCAGCTGTGCCTTTGATACACACCTACACCATCGCCCTGCTCACTGTGCGCCTGATTCTCGCCAACATTATCGTTCTGCTCCCAATCCACTTTGCCTTTGATAATCACCAGTATCATAGTTCTGCCTGATACACTCCTCTGCTCCCGATCCTCTGTGCGTGCCATACTCACCAGCAGCACAGCGCTGCTCCCAATTAACTCTGCGCCTGATAATCACTGATGTCATCACTCTCTTCCCAATGCTCTGTGCTTCTGAGATTCACCAATATTATTGCTCGTCTCCCAATCCACTGTGCTTCTGATATTCATAAGTATAAGTGTTTTGCTCTTAATCCTTGCTGCTCCTCATATTAACCATTATTAATCATACTACACCCAATCCACTGTCCCTCTGATACTTAACAATACTCAACACCACTCTGTTCCCAATCAACTGTGCTTCTGATACTAACTGTTATTATTGCCCTGCTCAAAAAACACAGAGCTCCTCACGCTCCCTGATATTGTCTTTCTGCTCTGAATTTCCGCAGATAAGAGATGCTGCGGGTTGATACAGTGCTGTGAAAAGGTGTTTACCCTCTTAATTTCTTCTATTTTTTCATATTTGTCACACTCCAATGTTTTGGTTTATTCATCTAATTTTAATGTCGGACAAAGATAACAGGCGTTAACAGAAAATACTTTTCTTAAATGAGGATTTCATTAACTGAAGGAAAGAGGCAATCCAGACCTAACACAACCTACATGAAAGGGTCATTTACACCTTAGTTACTAAATCAATTGATTAAATAAGTATAATTGATGATGGGTTTAACTTTACCAGTCGCTCCCAGGCATGATTGCTGCCAGCCCTATTGAGTCTAAACAACTCATGAATAGAACCTTTACGGCAATGTAAAGAGGTAAAAAATCAGCACATGATGCAGCAATCTACGTCCCCAATTCTGAAATAGTTCGGACAAAGTATAAATTGAGAATAAATACAATATGCAATGACTTTCAAATCACACCAGCCAGTATATTATTCCCAATAGAACAGAGATAACATAGCAAATGTTGAAACAAATTTTACCTCAAAAATGAGCTCATTTCAAATTTGACGGCTGCTACAGGTCTCAAAAAAGTTGTGACAGGGGCCTGTTTACCATGGTGTAGCATCCCCTCTTCTTTCTAACACAGAGTGGAGGCGTCTGGGCATTGAAGAGACAAGTTTCTTGAGTTTAGCCATTGGAATTTGATCCCACTCTTGTTTATTACAGGCCTCTAGTTGCTGGAGAGTTTTGGGTCTCCTTTGACAGACTTTTCATTTAATTATGCGCCAGTTGTTCTCAATCAGTGAAAGATCTGCACCACAGTCAGGCCAGTTCAGCACACAGACTCTTCTACTATGAAGCCTTGCTGTTGTATTAGCTGCAGTATGTGGTTTTGCGTTGTCCTACTGAAATACACAAGGCCGTCCCTGGAATAGATGTCATCTGGAGAGGAGCATATGTTGCTCTAAAACCTTTATATACCTTTCAGGATTCATGGTGCTTTTTAAAACATGCAGATGTCCCACACCATATGCTCTAATGCATCTCCATACCTTCAGGAATGCTGGCTTTTGAACTGAATGCTGATAACAGGAGGGGTGGTCTTTCTCCTCTTTAGTTTGGAGGACACAATGCCCATGATTTCCAACAAGAATGTCAAATTTGGACTCGTCTGACCACAGGACACTTTGCCACTTTGCTACAGTCCATTTTAAATGAGCCTTGGCCCACAGAACACGGCGGCGCTTCTGGATCATGCTCAACAATGGCTTCATTTTTGGATGATCGAGTTTTAGGTGGCATCTGTGGATGGAAGGGCAGGCTGTGTTTTCAGACAGTGGTTTCTTGAAGTATTCCTGGGCCCATTTAGTAATGTCAATGACAGAATCATGCCGGTGAGTGATGCAGTGGAGTCTGAGGGCCTGATGATCAGGGGCATCCAGTAAAGGTCTTCGGCCTTGTCCCTTACGCACAGACATTTTTCCAGGTTCTCTGAATCATTTGATGATTTTATGCACTGTCGATGATGAGACCTTCAAAGCCTTTACAATTTGTTGCTGAGGAACATTGTTTTTAAAGCATTCCACAATATTTTATGCAAGCCTTCACAGATTTGAGAGCCTCTGGCCATCTTTACTTCTGAGATCCTCAGCCTCACTAAGACATCCCTTTTATTGCCAGTCATGTTACACACCTGATGCCAGTTAACTTAATCACTTGCTTAATGTTCTTTCAGCTGATTCTCTTATGTAATAGTTACTTTTTCAGCCCTTTATTGCCTGTGTCCCAACTTTTTTGAGACAGCCATAAAATTTGAAATAAGCCTATTTTGCGGATAAAAATAAAAAATGTCTCCGTTTCAACATTTGAAATGTTACCTATGTTCTATTGTAAATAACATATTGGCAAATGTGATCTGAAAGTCATTGCATTTTGATTTTATTCACAAATTACACTTTGTCCCAACTTTTTCGGAAGTGGGGTTGTAAAAAAATCTAGAGCAGATGTGAAAGTTCTTGACATCAATCAGTCTGGAAAGGGTTACAAAGCCATTTCTAAGCCATTTCTAAGTGGGACGGCGAAGGGAGCCATTATCTACAAATGGAGAAAACTTCCAACAGTGGTTAACTTACTTAGGAGCAGTTGACTAACCAAAATTCCTCTTGAGTGCCTCAGCTAGTCATCCAGGAAGTCACAAAAGAACTCAGGCAAATATCTAAAGAACTGCATGAATCACTTGCCTCAGTGAAGGTCAGTGTTCCCAATCAAAAAGAGCACAATGGCTTGTCCCACATTTGCTAAAAAAACAACTTGACAATCCCCAAGACTTTCGGGATTATATTTTGTGGACTAATGAGTCAAAAGTGCCATTCTTTTTCTTTTTCAGCAAGATTGGGTCCCGTTACATCTGACCTAAAGCTTGCACAGCATTCCATAATGATGACGTCATGCCAACAGTGAAACGCAGTGATTTTAGGGTAATGCTGTGAAGCTGCTTTCCTGCTTCAAGGCCAGGATGACTTGTCGTGATTAAGGGATTCCTGAATTCTGCTTTGATCGAAAAATTTTTTAGAGGAATGTCTAACCATCAGTTTGCGCCCCAAAGCTGAAGCCACAGTTGGGTCAAACTGCAGAACAATAATCCAGACCACACAAGCAAGTCCCCTTTTGAATGTCTCAAAAAATTGGTTTTGGAGAGGCCTTATCATAGACTTATGATGCTGTGGCATGACCTTGAACCGGTGGCGTGCCGTCAGATGTTCAGAGGGCCTTCAGTAAGTGCACTCTTAACCGCTCCATTGCCTTCAAGCTATTCTTGATTAAGTTTACCTGATTAACAACCAAACAATTTATCGACCGAATTACCAAAACCAATGCATAATCTAATGAGAAATGATAATGAAAAAGTTAATGCCTATTGCGTATATTTATATAATTGATTTGGCACAGTGAGGATGGCGATATAAATGCAAAAAAATCCAAAAATTTTACTGACTTTGCAGCATTTCTTTTATTCATCCTTACAATTGTCACTCAGCTCTGCATCATGCCTAACAAAGCCCTTGAGCCATGACTACAGTCAAAGTATAGTATTCTTATTGCTTATTGCTTAATGAGCCTTCCAAACTAATTTACGTAAATCTGAGCCATTTCACAAGCTACAGGAGCACCACTAATAATTTTGTGGTGCGATGTATTACAATGCTATCGAAAATAAATTTGACTGCCATTCAAGCAATTAGTCTAAGAAACTGTTGCTAATTGAGAAAAGTAAACTACGAGAGGTTTAGGTTATTAAATGGGATGTTTCCAAAGGCCTTTTTCACTGCTGACAGACTGCCTCTGTTCAACAGGCAGTTCACGCACAAAAACCCTCCAATGTGGCTGAATTAAAACAATTCTGCAAACAAGAGTGGGCCAAAATTCCTCCACAGCAATGTAACAGACTCATTTCCGCTTATTACCCACGCCCGACGAGGCGGTCTGGGTATACAGTTTAGCACCGTCTGTCTGTCTGTGTGTCTGTCTGTCTGTTCGCGCGACAGCTCGACCACCACTGAAGCCCGGGTGACCAAACTTTGTGGGGTAGATGATTCTAGGGTACCCTGTCCAAATTTGCATTTTGAGGTCGAAAGGTCAAAGGTCAAGGTCAACAAGAGGCGTGGGTTAGCATCTCCATAGAGTGCGCATCATCTAGTTGCCAATATTTTATTGCAATTGTAGCCACCAAGGCTGCAAAACAAGTTTAGGAGGGCAATTTTATAGATTTTGAATAACTTTTACTTTGAAGGCATTAAAAGTAAATTCATCATTAAAAAGCTGATTTTTTTTTTTCTCATGTTGTCTTGGTCTTTGTATTAGTTGGATGATCTGAAACGGTGTATGAAAAATAAGCAAAAGTAGAAGAAATTGGGAAGAGCCAAAACCTTTTTCATACCACAGTAATGTTACCTTTGCCAAATTCCTCTTATTGGTCCTGCCTCTTCCTGCATCACCGCAATCCTTCACTGCACCGGCTTGAGCGCTGATGGCACTCCTTGATAAATCTATTACTCACCACAAATCCAGCTTTCACATACCAATGAGTATAATGCATTCGTTTCCATTCCATCAAGGGCTGACGCCAATTCCTGCTCACCTACCCGATCTCATCCACCCACCCCCAACACACACACGCACACACGCACACACACACACACACACACACACACACGCGCGCGCGCCCACGCACGCACGCACGCACGCACGCACGCTCACACACACACACACACACACACACACAAGCAAGTGAGCATTGATGGCTGATCCCCATTTTGTAGGGTCCTCTGATTCACTCTGACTGGTTTCATTGTTACTGGTCAGAGTGACACAAAATCAATGTCTGCTCATCAGGACTGTGTGTGGAATGCGCTGCTGTTCAAGATAAATACACCAACGGGCAAAATTGTTCTGAGACTCCTGTTACAACATCCAGTACTGAAGCAGTGAGATTCAATGAGGTGTGTGCAAATGGCAAATTTTGATCAATCCCAAGAACAAGCCATTTCTCCATGCTTTTCATCTCCAGAAAAAGTGTGTGATCCCCCATGCAGACCCCCCCCCTCCAGCCGGAGGTATAGAAGGCAGAACCCCAAAGTATGGCTTCAGGTTGACCACATTAACTGTATCTGTTTTCTTGTTTTGGTCATTCCACTGTATAAGGTGGAATGGGGCCTAATTTCCTCACCGCTGTTGCTGGACGTGACCATTTAGGCTCAAGCTTAGATAAAAAATTTTCGGACGCTTTTGAGAGTGGGTGAGTGCGGACCCAGACCTGGTCTCCCACCAGGAGTTGCCCACCTCTCCTGTGGGTATTGCAGTACCTGGCTTGTCTGGCCTGACGCGCCCCAACTGTCGCCTTAACTTCCACAATAACTTGTTTCTGTCTTTCTAGGAGTGTATACGGAACTTGATGCGGTGTGGGTGGTATACCAATTAGTCTCTCTAGCGGCCCTTTCAGAGTCCTTCCCAGTGCCAGCTCTGCAGGTGTCCAGGTCTTATAGGGTTTAGCCATCTCATGATCTGTGAACAGAGGCCGCCGATCTGAGACTACCTCAAGAGGAATCCCAAAACGGGTGAAGACTTCATCTTTCAGGACAGCCACTAGCCGATGGGCTTTACTGTCCTTTAATGGGAATATTTCCACCCACTTAGTGAAATAGTCCACAATGACGCAAAGGAAAGTATTGCCCTTTTTGCTGTGGGGCAAGGGGCCCATAAGGTCCATTCCCAGCTTTTCCCAGGGGTCTTCAACTGGAGTAGTCTGCATGAATCCTGCTGGCTTTTGATTCTCATCCTGATAGGCCTGGCAGATGGTACAGGCCTTGACATGACTCCGGACATCTGAGTGGACAGTTGGCCACCAGGCCACCTTAAGGACCTTGAGCAGGGTCTTCAGTCGGTCCAGATGCCCACTCAGAGCATGGTCATAGAAGTAGCTGAGAAATGCTGGCACAAGGGACTTTGGAACTACCAACTGATTTTACACCCTCTTCTTTAACAGATGATTGAACCTGCAGTGCTGTAATCCCTACCTGGTGTAGCCTACTACCAAAACTAGCCTCTTTGACTATATCCCTGACCTCAGCATTGCTTTCCTGTGCCTCTCTAATTTCAGAGAGTGAGGAAGGCAGGTCAGCCGAACAGTATAACGTGTTCATGGCAACATGTGGCCGCCGAGGAGGTTAAGGACACGGCTCTGGACAGGGCATCACGCACAAGTTTCTGTAGGCCCTTTCTGCACTGCACCTTAAACTGGAACTGTTGGAGCCGCAGGATCCAGTGGGTCAGCCGAGAGGAGGTCTTCGGACAATTAAAAGCCCAGGTTAAAGCAGCATGGTCTGTGTATATGATGAACTTGGCACCTTCGAGGTAATGTCTCCATTTTTCAACAGCCCACACAACCGCAAGACACTCCTTTTCAGATGTTGAGTAGTTGCACTCAGTGCCGCGCAGTCCCCTGGAGGCATCGGAGATCACCACCTCCCCGTCATCTGTCCTCTGGTCCAGCACTGCACCCAACCCTACATCACTCGTATTCGTATGGACCTCAAAAGGAGGCGTGTGGTCTGCTTGCCTCGGGATAGGGGCATTCACCAGCACTTTTTTTAACTGGTCAAAACTTTCCTGGCATTCCTTCGTCCAATCCCTGACCACATCTTTCCTCATCAGACAATACAGTAGGGCTGCCAGGCCTGCAAAATGGTCTACAAATTTATGGTACCATCGAACAAGACTTTTGGAGCACTGGAGCTCCTTAATGTTGGTGGGAGTAGGATATGATGTCACCGCCAACATCTTCTCTTGGTCGACCTGCACACCCCTCTCTGAAACCACATGTCCCAGGAATTTCAGCTCACGCTGAAAAAAGAAACATTTTTTCAGGTTAAGAGTCAAATTAGCCTCATGGAGCTTTCACATGACAGCATCCACGTCTTTGAGATGCTGGAGGGGCGTGGCCGAGTACACAATGATATCGTCTATGTAGGCGCAGCAGATTTTCCCCCTCAGCTCACCCAGCACCTTCTCCATCAGCCTCTGAAACATCACACCGGCGTTCTTTAGGCCGAAAGGCATAGATTTGAATTAGTAAATACCCATTGCAGTTATAACGGTCTTAGCCTTACTTTCTTGGGACATGGCGACCTGCCAATATCCAGACTTTAAATCAAGCGTACTGAAGACGGCTGCACCAAGCATGGATTCCAAGAGGTCATGCACTAGAGGCATGGGGCAGGCATCTGTATGGGTCTTTGCGTTGAGGCACCGAAAATCGACGCAGAATCTCATGGACCCATCAGGCTTGGAGACTAAAGCAATTGGAGCACCCCACGCTGATTGTGAAGGCTTAATAATACCATCCTTAGGCATCTGCCCCACATGATCAACGATAATTTGATGCTTGAAAGGGGACACACGGTATGCTTTGCACCGGACCGGGACCTCGCCTGTTGTGAAGATCTTATGCTCTTCAACGGTGGTCTTCCCCAGTCTGCCCAAGCACACCTCAGGCCAAGCTTCCAGAAATTCTCGGCCCTCAGCTGGATAATCAGAGAAAACGGATGCTGCAACTGTAGTCGAAGGAGGTGTTACTGAAACCATGACAGACGGAACAGCCACTTACAGGGTAGCCTTAGGAGTAACATCAGTGGGCTGCTGCAAGCCACGCTCAATCGGTTGGGAGATGAACGGGTGGAAGGTTTGTTACAACCCAAAACGTAATAACTGCCAATAACGTAATAATTTGGGCCCATTTGAAATGTAATAAAGCCAATAACGTAATAACCTGCCAATAACATAATAACATTTCTCTACCAATAACGTCATAACATTTTGCCAATAATGTAATAAGGTATTAAGTTATTGGCAGGTTATTACGTTATTGGCCTGACACTAAAAAAAAGCTTTGATAATGTAATGACTATACTAATAATGTAACAAATTGTGTTTTACTTTCTTTTATTTTTACATTCATGTTAGAAAATGTCTAAATATTGCCTCTTAAAAAGAGGGTTGACCAAATCTGCTCTCTGCCTACATTATTGGCAGGTTATTCGGAGGGATATGTAGCACAGATGACTTCAATATTTGCAATGTACTTTACTATTTTGCATATTTCTTCTCACCTCTGCCCAGTAATGTAGCAACACGTAACAATGACTGGATATATTTTTATCTGTTATCCTCTGCTTTTCCAGCATTTCCTACATACGAAATCAAATTGTCTTACTACTAAGTTTTAATCTAAAGTATTATAATAATGACAAACACATACAGTATGCTCAATTTAAATTTCTTTAATGCAAAAAATAGTTAAATAAAATGTCCCTTTTGTTTGTAACATAAAAAAAAAACAAAAAAAACTACAGACTACTATTACTATTACTATTAGGGTCTAAATGCGTCGATCAGACTTTTCTTGCCTTAAGTAAAAAATTTGAAACCGGAGTGTCTCAGATTTCCTCCTTTTAATGTTTGATACACACAAAAACTGAAAGAGCACTTGTGTTTCCTATGAAGAGTCAAGGGTCCTTGTAGCACTTCTGTTCCTTCTTTTCTCTTCAGTGTGTTCTTTTTTATTTTCAAGCAAAATTGTAAAATAGCCCCTGCTGGAAAACAACCCACTCAATTCTAATGAATCTATCCTCTTAATCCACTCCAAACTCAAATGTAAAATATATTTCAAAGAAATAAATCTACAGGAAATGTATTTTACTGATAACATTTGATGTTCAGATGTTGTCATGTGTTAATTTAATTTGGTAAACTGGTACAACCTGCACAAAAGTGTATTGTTTTCCATGCTGTCTTTCAGATCGGAATGATCGGACAAGGCAGCATGGGATTTCCCAGGCTATAACTAGACTGCATTCCCACAGAAAATGCTAAAAGTGCCGTGTGTGCTGAGTGTTAGCATATTTCGCATAAATAATCTACCCTGATCTACTGTATATAGTACTGGAAACGGTCAATAACTTAACAGACAGTATAATTAACATTATTAGCATCTTTGTTAATCTACTTTTGTTGAGTAACGCTAGATTCATAGTTAATCAGTTAACATTGTAACATAATTAGCATTTTTAAGATAGTTAGCATAGTAATCCCGTCAGCTAACCAACTTCAGCTTAGTAACAATAAAAAATATAGTTAATTATATCACCTTAACATAAAAAGCAATGTTACCATAATTAGTATTTTAGCATCATCGTTAATCTACGTTGACACAGCCCCTAGATGTCTGTTCCACCAGGGCATGAGAACAACATTAGCTAACTAAAACTGAATTCACATTTAGTTAGTTAACAATTTAGCATTTTTAGCATGGTTAGCATACCTGTCAACCAACCTTAGCTAATGTTAACTTAAAACACTGTTTAGTAGACTACTTAATATTATAATAATTTAAGCACAATTACCATTGTTACTAATTGCTGAAAATTATTTGCCTTGCTACCATTCTAAAAAAAAAAATGGAAGAAAAGAAGCCTTGGACCTCTTCACCTGTCCTTTTCTGCCTCTCTCGCACAGTCTGGCTGGGTTGAACAAGTCATTGCAACATCATCAGCCTGAACATTCCACCATTCATTTAAATGGGTCAGAATGTCGTAGAAAAAAAGACAATAATGGATAAACGACAAGAGGTGGGGTAAATCCATAGCATAGCAAGCCTACTTAATAATCAGCCAATAGTGTAGGCTAATAATGTAAGCAGACTGTAGGTTGGGTCAATCATCTATACCCCTGGTCCTCAAATCATACCCTACGAGGTCTGAGGACTACTGGTTTCCCACCCTCCCTTTACCTGGGAGTCAGGTGTTAACACAGTCTGGCCAATCAGAGGCACAAACTGTTCATTTACTTGCCTGGGATAACAGAAAACCTGGGCTGCATTTGGATTCGAGGTCCAGATTTGAGGACCCCTGATCTATACATTCTAACAGGAATGTAAGCAAAAGAATATAAAAAAAATTCTTACATTATTGGCATAGTTATTACATTATCAAAGTTTTTTTTTTTTTATTGTATGGCCAATAACATAATAACCTGCCAATAATGTAATACACTTATTACGTTATTGGCAAAATGTTATTACGTTATTGGTCAGGGTTCAACGTTAAGGATTTTTTTCACTTGCCCGGTCGGGCAAGTTGGTCAGACATCTACTTGCCCGAGGTCAGTTTTTACTTGCCCGATAGGAATTGTTTCATTTCAGCTGCCATCAAATTAAAACGTAGACTACAGTTAATTTTTATGTAAAATCTTTATACTAGTTTTTTTTTTTTCTGAACAAAAACAATGCATTTGCTGTACTTGCAAGTGTACCAATAAACTAACTACAGGTTACACATCAAACTACACGTGACATGCTCTCTGCCCCGCTGACAGCCACCTTTTTAAAACACTTTCAGCACTGAAATCGGCAACTGCTGGCCCCTCAATATTAATGAAAAGCAGTTTCCACAACATTTCAACTGAGAGGATGCACCGCCAGTCTGTTTTAATGCGCTTCATGGCACTGAAGCCACGCTCGCAGGCAGCAGTGGATAGTGGAAGCACCAGGATGAGCTCAATGACCATCAGCAGGTTGGGGAAGCTCTGTAGCCTTTCAGGGTCAGTAAAAAAGTCTGTCCATACACTGCTTTGTTGGGCCTGAGGCAGTCGTTTGATCACCACTTTTGCTGTTGGCCATTCCCGATGCCTTGCCTCACCCCTGCCACAGCCCACCCGTTCCAGTATGTCAGCAAAGTGGTCTGTCAAGACACGCAGATGGTCTGCTCCGTAGCTCAGCTCATTAAATATTTTCGATATTGCTATAAGTTCAGATCACATCACTTTAGCGAAAATTCCATAGGATGAGAGCGTGGAGGAAATAATCGCTCTTCTCTCTAGTTTGCTGCACTAGTGCGGAGAATATTCCAACTCCACTTCAAAAAAGTAAAGTACGTTATCCCTTTAAAACGGTCAAATGTGCAAGGTTTGACAGAATTATTACGTGAAATAACATTATTACATTACAACATTATTACATTACACAGAGAACTTTTTAACAAACAATATAACCGTTACTTGCCTGCGACAAGCCACGTGGTACTGTGTTCCCAGGTTAATGCCATTCTTCTGTTGATCAACTGGATGTTGGTAGGCTGTGAACGGCTATGCGTTTTTCGCAACATGGTAGGCTGTAGTGATAAGCTTTGTGGCAATTTGTTCCAACTCCGTGTTCATCCGTCGAACAAGGGCTGGCAAAGCGGAGGATGGGTTGTCGGCGGCCCTCTTCGCTGCCATGCAAGCGAGGTGATTCTTACTTCTCTCGTGGCTCTCGAGCGTGTGTTTGCGAAAGCTTGTCTTTCCTTGAAAAATGCGCCCGTTTTGTCGGCCTTACTTTCAAACCTGCGGCAAATTGCACAGAACATAACTGGAGTTTCACCCAACTCAGTTGCGACCCAGCTTAACTCTTTTTTCCACGACTCCTGAAACACTCGCTTACGCTTCCGTTCGTATTTTTCTTTCCGATCCATCTTGTCTGAGAGTTTTTCTTCGTTGGTTTCGGCAGGTTAGGCAGGCGCTACCGCGGCGCATTGCTGCCTATTTAACTTTTTATTAAATCGTGGATACGCGAAACGTAAACACGAGTTACTGTTTATTAAATCGTGGATACGCGAAGCGTAAACACGTGTTATTTTGGGAGGGGGGGGCGGCAATGTCACTCACTGGCTCACTGGATCCCTCAAATGTTACCACGTCTTGCGCAATAGTGTGTAAACGTAGCCTATCCACGATTTCACCGAGCCATGAGGTGCCTTTGATTCTATTTTCAGCCACTTGCCCGACCGGGCAAGTGAATCCCTACGTTTACATGCCCGGGGTTGCATTTTACTTGCCCGGTGCCGTCGGGCAGTCCTTATTGTCGAACCCTGTTGGTAGAGAAATGTTATTACGTTATTGGCAGGCTATTATGTTATTGGCTTTATTACCTTTCAAATGGGCCCAAATTTTCACGTTATTGCCAATTATTGCGTTATTGGTATAGTTATAACATTATCAAAGCTTTTTTTTAGTGTAAGGCCAATAACGTAATAACCTGCAAATAATGTAATACCTTATTGCGTTATTGGCAAAATGTTATTACGTTATTGGTAGGGAAATGTTATTACGTTATTGGCAAGTTATTACGTTATTGGCTTTATTACGTTTCAAATGGGCCCAAATTATTACGTTATTGGCAGTTATTACGTTTTGGGTTATAACAAGGTTTACTCCCTGGGTCCCTTCACGCCGTAGGTTTGGTCACCCATATGGATAATGCCCGCGGTCTTGCTTAGGAAATCCAAACCTGATGTTGGGGAATGCCAGGTGGTCGTCATCCATGATGGTGGTATCAAGAGACCACAACATCTCATGCCAGCTATATAAGGATCTGCGATATTGTTACATTAATTGAGTGTCATATCTAAAGCGGATTGGGAATAAGCATAAAGAAAATTACATATCATTTTTATTAATGTTATAGTTGGAAAAATATGTGCATGTATTTTCCCATAATGAAATGTTACTTTCCACTGGACGTTGTGGGATATGGTGGTGTCTGTTTAATGCTCCCAATTTTATTTTAGCCTATCACCGGGCACCCAACCTTTTATTAGGTGGGTGTGCTGGTGACTGGGGGGGCGGCGGAACACAGAGAGTGGCAAGTGCGCATGGGACCGCTGCGAGTGAGTGGCGTCAGTGGTTTGAAGGCTGCAGCTACTGTTTTTTTTTTTTTTATTCCTTTGATGGTGAAAAAAGTTCAGAATCATGTCTGGGGAATGCCGGTCTTAAACAGAACATTACGTCAGTATTGCCTGTTCTCGCTCTGGTGCGTGACCAAGACCTTGTGTATCAAGAGAAACACTGCTACTCCTGCTGTGGTGAGATCGATCCTTTTTCCTGTTTTTTCGGGTATACCTGGCAGGTTGCATGTGATCGGTTTTTTGCCTGGTTTTGGCAAAACCTTTTTTTGCCCGTTTTTTGCGGAATATACTTTTTTTGTAGATGTTTTTTTATCCGACGTTGGACTATTTTGAGGCAGAGACTCCCTCCTTCTCCTCCTCATCTTACTGACTTTGTTGAGTGCAGATGCTCTGCGTTTAGTTGGACTTTTATGTCAGTCTTGTGGATTGCAAAAGGGTTGGGGAATTGTAGAGGTTTTGTGTATTAGAGATCATTTTTTGTTTTTTCTGTTTTTTTGGGTTGAATAATATTTTGTGCTATGCACGTATAACAAAATGATTGGTGACGTGTCCTTAACAAAGCAACCTTTGAATTACTCGGAGCTTTATTACTGATATCCTGAGTTCATGGTCAGAAATCATATCGTCCTGGTACAATGTTGATCCGTACAGTTGATGGTGTTTAATTACAATATTGTGTTCATTCCAAAAAATTATCTCTTGTGCGTTTATTGTTAACACAGCCAAAGTTTAATAGGCTGAGTGTTACATGTTGATGGTCTCGGCGTATCTCACACCACTGTCTTAATAAAGGGGAAAACAGCAGAATGTCTGAATCAGGTTGTGTCTGAAATGTGGGTGGATCAGGTTCTGTCTGAAATGTGTGTGGATCAGGTTCTGTCTGAAATGTGTGTGGATCAGGTTCTGTCTGAAATGTTTGTGGATCAGGTTCTGTCTGAAATGTGTGTGGATCAGGTTCTGTCTGAAATGTGTGTGGATCAGGTTCTGTCTGAAATGTGTGTGGATCAGGTTCTGTCTGAAATGTGTGTGGATCAGGTTCTGTCTGAAATGTGTGTGGATCAGGTTCTGCCTGAAATGTGTGTGGATCAGGTTCTGTCTGAAATGTGTGTGGATCAGGTTCTGTCTGAAATGTGTGTGGATCAGGTTATGTCTGAAATGTGTGTGGATCAGGTTATGTCTGAAATGTGTGTGGATCGAGTTCTGTCTTAAAAATTTGATGCCTACATATCCTACATTGCGCCCAACTCCCCCTGTAGGATTTTTTCCCCAAGAAATCTAAATTAATAATGATCCGTAATAAATGTGAAATCAGAACTTGGTCGGGTAACAGTTCCAACTTTGCTTTTGAAAATGGCTGGAAAAAGTTTCTAACAGCTGGGGGGGAGATTACTTTGAAGCTGACAGCATGAAGTACTGATGTTTGTACGTTATCCCTCTAAATGTAAGTCATTGGTTTTTTTATGCCACTTTAAATGTTTGTTTTACTGATGAGAAGGTTTAATGTATTGTGCGACGATATCCAATAATCTGTTTTTATCATATCATCCTCAGGGTTTTTTGAAGCGGCAGGGTGGGTATGCCTTATTGATTATGCCGCTGTCTGGCTGAACTTTTTGGCAGAAAACTAATTCCAGCATTTTGTAAACCAGCCGACATAGGAGAATAGATCTATCAGGTCTAAATCTCCTTACTGGCACGAACATAAGTTGTTGATTTACACTCTGCTCACATCGCCGGAATCAGTGCGCTGCTTTGCAAAGCCCTGGAGGGGACATGACTGTGGAAATCAATCCTGCTAATTAGCAATCACTCATTATTTGTAATAATTTGTTTCATTCCATGCAGAAATAAATGACAACCAATAATGCGCTTACATAGTCTTCCTCTTAACATTGCAGATTAGATGGATGGAATGGTGCCTTAGTCACAAGTTGCAGCTGTTGAATCCTCTTTTAAAATGGATGCATTTCTTTATTTTTACCTTTTTATATTTGCTATTCACACCCTTCCTGTTATCTTTTCTGTCTTATGTTAAACTGTTGAATGAGTTCCTGGGTTTGAATCTTTCGGAATGTTGTCTTGCTATTTTATCTCTAATTTCAATACAGGAATGCTAAAAGCTCTTTGCGTCCAAGTCTCTTCAACGCTTACCTAATTTTCATGTCAGCTAGCGTTCACTAGCATGAAGGCAATGGCAAAGCCATAAGCCTCAGCTGCTGATTGTATTAGCGAGAGTACCTGTGCTCTTCATACAGTAAATGCCCAGCTCGGGATACTCACGTGCTGACATCTCTCTTTGGTAAAGACACGGTGCTGCGCATCACCATGAGCAGGGCTGTCCTCTCCTTAAGTGGACTGCCTTATGTAATTTCCCAAACCTTAAAACTATCCCCATGATGTCTGCTTTGAGGTAACTTCACAGGGAAACTATCCTTAGGATTCCATGAAAGGATGTAAATCGCTGGGAACAGATAATAGACAGGAGTCTTTAATCAACCCTATTTATCACATTTTTTCTTGCACACTGGTCCTCGGTAATATTGTATTCAAAGTTGAATCATTTTCTATGAAGTGGCAGGAAACAATCAGTGTAAAAATACAAAAGTTGCACAATGTAACTATTTTTTAATGGAGTGTGTACCTTTTTATTTTTGCATGGGTATTCTGAATTGATAAACTTGAGGTAAAAAAATATTTTTGGTTTCAGCTCTTGATTTTAGGATTCCTGTAATCCAGCCTCTTGTTCAATGCAGAGTAGCAGTCAGAACAAATTTGTGTTTACATGCATGTCTAAGATTGCTTGTGTCGTGCCAATGTCTACATTTGCTTTCTGCCCTCAATGTGTTTCCACTGCCGTGTACTGCTGGCATTTTGCTTTCCCTAAAATATCATCTCCTTGCACATTCTTTAAAAATATATCCCTCTCTTAATCAAGCTGTTTGATAAATCCTCACAGAGCTGAACTCCGCTAATGTAGCAGTCTTTATGGCTTCTCGGAACCAGCTTCTGTTGGAGTGGCATAGTAATCCAGTGTTATGGTGCTTTAATAATGCAAAGCCATTTCTGTGGCACACCACCCACTTCTATGCAATAGCATTTTGAAGTATGATGGTGACTGAGTTAGTCTGTGTAGCACTGCATTAATCTTGTTTTGTGGATAAATGTGTTGGGAAGCTGTTGCTGAGGCTGCAGTGGGTTCAGCAGTCTGGTAAAACAGACACTGTGTGTTCGGCAGTCTGGTAAAACAGACACTGTGGGTTCGGCAGTCTGGTAAAACAGACTCTGTGTGTTCGGCAGTCTGGTAAAACAGACACTGTGGGTTCGGCAGGCTGGTGAAACAGACACTGTGTGTTCAGCAGTAAGGTAAAACAGACTCTGTGTGTTCGGCAGGCTGGTAAAACAGACACTGTGTGGTCGGCAGTCTGGTAAAACAGACACTGTGTGTTCGGCAGGCTGGTAAAACAGACACTGTGTGTTCGGCAGTCTGGTAAAGCAGACACAGTCGCTCAGTGATTGCCGAAAATTGTTAACAAAAATGAAGTCTTATGCTGCCAATGGAATAAATCTCTCAATGTGCATTGTCAGATGTAAGCATAAACCCAAACTCTGCTCTGTGCATTCTTAGTCTCTCACGAATGGCCATTGCTGTGATGAGCAACATTTTTTGAGAGTTTTGTTTTGCCTGGCATTCTCAAGTACTTTTCCATCCTCTTATTGGTTGTTTGGATGTTGTCTTCCTGCTGCTATTCATGTGTTTACTGACAGAGAGTAGAAAGACACCCTGGTGTTTTAGGACATATTGGCACTGGAGGGGAGGTGTGTGTGTGTGTGTGTGTGTGGGGGGGGGGGGGGGTTGAAACAGTTGGTACAGCACTTCAGTCTGTCTTCTGATGCTGTCTCATGTTATGCTAATGCTAACCTCAGCATCCCGCGTTCAAGGAGAGGTCTAAAAATAAGCGCAGGATGAAGGGGAGACATTGAGGCTTGAAACAGGAAGCCGGAAGGAAACGAAAGAAACTTCGCACATTTTTGATTGCAGTCAGTAAAGCAGTGCCTCCTCTCACAGCCCTGTTTAATAATACAACAAAAATACACCGTAAACATTCCCATGTTGCATAAAGCACAGAATACATCAGCCAATAACCCCAGGGACTTGTGTGTGGCAGGAACAAAATATGAAGAATAATTCCACTATGAGGGGGATAATGTTGTTTTCAATGTACTAGTGTGCATTTAACCATCTTAGTGAATCCTAAATTGAGCCAGTGTCTCCAGACCCGTGGACAAATCATGTTTCAACGTTTGAAGGAGGTGGAGGAGGATGTTCTTGAAATGGTTTTAATATGTTTGGTTTATTGTGAAGTGCTTGAGGGATGGACTCTTTGTGGTTTGGATAGGGTCCCAGCTGTGAGGGTGAGGATCACACTTTTACTGGCGCACTGTGAGAGGACAGAACTCGCCCTCACTGCCAAAATGGAGAAGCAAACAGCAGATTTCTCTCCAAAAGCCCTCCAGTATGTCTGACTCCAGGCCAGGTCAGGGATTCGGGGGCTGAGGCAGCTGTTCAATCACTAAAAGATGCAGGCCGGCGTGGAGGCAGAATCGGCTGGGAACGTTCTGGTTAGATGTGCAACCTTGGATCTCAGGGTGAGGGGAGCTGCCAGAGGGCAGAACTAAGAGAGGCGCTAACAGCTAGCAGGAGCTGTGCATTAAACAGTAAGGCCAGATAAAAAGCCGTGTGTTTCTGGTTTCCCGATCCTACCTATGTCGTGAAGGCCAACCCTAAACATTTTTTCTGTTTTCAATTCAAAATTAAAAGAAATGAAGCTGGCCCTCGATGTCTGGCACGACGTTATTGATCGCTCATAGCTTTTTTTTTTCTTGTTCACCGGTTAAGCTGTTTCGCGGTCCATCAGTTTCCTCCAGCAGAGCCCTCGTGCAAAGCTCCGTGCAACAGCCTATTGAAAATTTGCGAGCATCTTTCCTGTTCGTTGGTAGTTTTTGAGGTGAGAGTTCACGAGAAATGATTTGAAGTGCCAGAATTAAAACATTGTCACTCAGTGGTTTAGATTTTTCCAGGAAAAGTTAAAGTTCAGTTTGAGTCATGGATTGTTGTTTTAAAGATGTTAGTTTAGGTGGATCAACCAGCAGTTGGAACCGCTGCATATGCGATGAAACACGTTTAGACACCCAGTGATTCCTGCAGCCCTCTACTGAGTGACGCAAACTATCACAGACAAAAATTTTAGTATTCTTTGTCTAGCTCAGTGTCGCTCAAATATACAGGGCGTGCACAATATCGTGAAAACTTTTTATGGCAACTTTTATAGTTCCATATAGTTTATGGCAAACTTTTTTGTTCAATTTATTGAAGTTTTGTACGAGTATGTCAGTTGTTTCATATTTATATGTTAAATGTAGCATAAAACAAAATCATTTACTAGTAGCATGTCTCTCTCAGGTTTGGCATATGCCTTACGTACTGCTGTTATCGAGAAAAAAATAAATAAAAAACAGATCGCCTACCTACCCTAGACATTTCACATTTTCAAAAACATAAAATAAATTGCCTACATACGCTACTTTTTTTTTCAAATCAGGGTAATAGGACCTATTATAACCCATTATTTTTTTTGCCCTAATTGGAAGCAGATTTGAGCAGTTAGGTCACCGAGGCCAGGACACAGATGAGAGTGCTTATTGGTTTGGGCCACTGATGGAAGCTGTGTGCTAACTGGTAACGGGACGCAGATGAGAGTCGTGGGTTAACAGTTAATGGGACAATGTCAGTTGGGTGCAGTTGAGAGCTGCATGCTAACCCTTAGCAGGTCATAGGTGAGAGCTGTGTGCTAACCCTTAGCGGGTCGTAGGTGAGAGCTGTGTGCTAACCCATAGCGGGTCGTAGGTGAGAGCTGTGTGCGAACCCTTAGCGGGTCGTAGGTGAGAGCTGTGTGGTAACCCTTAGCAGGTCGTAGGTGAGAGCTGTATGCTAACCCTTAGCGGGTCGTAGGTGAGAGCTGCATGCTAACCCTTAGTGGGTCATAGGTGAGAGCTGTGTGCTAACCCTGAGCAGGTCGTAGGTAAGAGCTGTGTGCTAACCCTTAGCAGGTCGTAGGTGAGAGCTGTGTGCTAACCCTTAGCGGGTCGTAGGTGAGAGCTGTGTGCTAACCCTCAGCGGGACGTAGGTGAGAGCTGTGTGCTAACCCTTAGCGGGTCGTAGGTGAGAGCTGTGTGGTAACCCTTAGCAGGTCGTAGGTGAGAGCTGTATGCTAACCCTTAGCGGGTCGTAGGTGAGAGCTGCATGCTAACCCTTAGTGGGTCATAGGTGAGAGCTGTGTGCTAACCCTGAGCAGGTCGTAGGTAAGAGCTGTGTGCTAACCCTTAGCAGGTCGTAGGTGAGAGCTGTGTGCTAACCCTTAGCGGGTCGTAGGTGAGAGCTGTGTGCTAACCCTTAGCAGGTCGTAGGTGAGAGCTGTGTGCTAACCCTTAGCGAGTCGTAGGTGAGAGCTGCATGCTAACCCTTAGCGGGTCGTAGGTGAGAGCTGCATGCTAACCCTTAGCGGGTCGTAGATGAGAGCTGTGTGCTAACCCTTAGTGGGTTGTAGGTGAGAGCTGCTCGCTAATCCTTAATGGGATGTAGCTGAAAGCTGTGTGCTAACCCTTAGCGGGACATAGGTGAGAGCTGTGTGCTAACCCTTAACGGGACGTAGGTGAGAGCTGTGTTCTAACCCTCAGCGGGACGCAGGTGAGAGCTGTGTGCTAACCCTTAGCGGGACGCAGGTGAGAGCTGTGTGCTAACCCTTAGAGGGATGTAGCTGAAAGCTGTGTGCTAACGCTAAGCGGGACATAAGTGAGAGCTGTGTGCTAACCCTTTGCGGGACGTAGTTGAGAGCTGTGTGCTAATCCTTAGCGGGACATAGGTGAGAGCTGTGTGCTAACCCTTAGAGGGATGTAGGTGAGAGCTGTGTGCTAACCCTTAGAGGGATGTAGGTGAGAGCTGTGTGCTAAACCTTAGCGGGACGTAGGTGAGAGCTGTGTGCTAAACCTTAGAGGGACGTAGGTGAGAGCTGTGTGCTAAACCTTAGAGGGACGTAGGTGAGAGCTGTGTGCTAACCCTTAGCGGGACGTAGGTGAGAGCTGTGTGCTAAACCTTAGAGGGACGTAGGTGAGAGCTGTGTGCTAAACCTTAGAGGGACGTAGGTGAGAGCTGTGTGCTAAACCTTAGAGGGACGTAGGTGAGAGCTGTGTGCTAAACCTTAGAGGGACGTAGGTGAGAGCTGTGTGCTAACCCTTAGAAGGATGTAGGTGAGAGCTGTGTGCTAAACCTTAGAGGGACGTAGGTGAGAGCTGTGTGCTAAACCTTAGAGGGACGTAGGTGAGAGCTGTGTGCTAACCCTTAGCAGGTTGTAGGTGAGAGCTGTGTGCTAACCCTTAGCGGGTCGTAGATGAGAGCTGTGTGCTAACCCTTAGTGGGTCGTAGGTGAGAGCTGCTCGCTAATCCTTAGTGGGATGTAGCTGAAAGCTGTGTGCTAACCCTTAGCGGGACATAGGTGAGAGCTGTGTGCTAACCCTTAACGGGACGTAGGTGAGAGCTGTGTTCTAACCCTCAGCGGGACGCAGGTGAGAGCTGTGTGCTAACCCTTAGCGGGACGCAGGTGAGAGCTGTGTGCTAACCCTTAGAGGGATGTAGCTGAAAGCTGTGTGCTAACCCTTAGTGGGACATAAGTGAGAGCTGTGTGCTAACCCTTTGCGGGACGTAGTTGAGAGCTGTGTGCTAATCCTTAGCGGGACATAGGTGAGAGCTGTGTGCTAACCCTTAGAGGGATGTAGGTGAGAGCTGTGTGCTAACCCTTAGAGGGATGTAGGTGAGAGCTGTGTGCTAAACCTTAGAGGGACGTAGGTGAGAGCTGTGTGCTAACCCTTAGCGGGACGTAGGTGAGAGCTGTGTGCTAAACCTTAGAGGGACGTAGGTGAGAGCTGTGTGCTAAACCTTAGAGGGATGTAGGTGAGAGCTGTGTGCTAAACCTTAGAGGGACGTAGGTGAGAGCTGTGTGCTAAACCTTAGAGGGACGTAGGTGAGAGCTGTGTGCTAACCCTTAGAGGGATGTAGGTGAGAGCTGTGTGCTAAACCTTAGAGGGACCTAGGTGAGAGCTGTGTGCTAAACCTTAGAGGGACGTAGGTGAGAGCTGTGTGCTAACCCTTAGCAGGTCGTAGGTGAGAGCTGTGTGCTAACCCTTAGCGGGTCGTAGATGAGAGCTGTGTGCTAACCCTTAGTGGGTCGTAGGTGAGAGCTGCTCGCTAATCCTTAGTGGGATGTAGCTGAAAGCTGTGTGCTAACCCTTAGCGGGACATAGGTGAGAGCTGTGTGCTAACCCTTAACGGGACGTAGGTGGGAGCTGTGTTCTAACCCTCAGCGGGACGCAGGTGAGAGCTGTGTGCTAACCCTTAGCGGGACGCAGGTGAGAGCTGTGTGCTAACCCTTAGAGGGATGTAGCTGAAAGCTGTGTGCTAACGCTTAGCGGGACATAAGTGAGAGCTGTGTGCTAACCCTTTGCGGGACGTAGTTGAGAGCTGTGTGCTAATCCTTAGCGGGACATAGGTGAGAGCTGTGTGCTAACCCTTAGAGGGATGTAGGTGAGAGCTGTGTGCTAACCCTTAGAGGGATGTAGGTGAGAGCTGTGTGCTAAACCTTAGCGGGACGTAGGTGAGAGCTGTGTGCTAAACCTTAGAGGGACGTAGGTGAGAGCTGTGTGCTAAACCTTAGAGGGACGTAGGTGAGAGCTGTGTGCTAACCCTTAGCGGGACGTAGGTGAGAGCTGTGTGCTAAACCTTAGAGGGACGTAGGTGAGAGCTGTGTGCTAAACCTTAGAGGGACGTAGGTGAGAGCTGTGTGCTAAACCTTAGAGGGACGTAGGTGAGAGCTGTGTGCTAAACCTTAGAGGGACGTAGGTGAGAGCTGTGTGCTAACCCTTAGAGGGATGTAGGTGAGAGCTGTGTGCTAAACCTTAGAGGGACGTAGGTGAGAGCTGTGTGCTAAACCTTAGAGGGACGTAGGTGAGAGCTGTGTGCTAACCCTTAGAGGGATGTAGGTGAGAGCTGTGTGCTAAACCTTAGAGGGACGTAGGTGAGAGCTGTGTGCTAACCCTTAGCGGGACGTAGGTGAGAGCTGTGTGCTAACCCTTAGCGGGACGTAGGTGAGAGCTGTGTGCTAAACCTTAGAGGGACGTAGGTGAGAGCTGTGTGCTAAACCTTAGAGGGACGTAGGTGAGAGCTGTGTGCTAACCCTTAGCGGGACGTAGGTGAGAGCTGTGTGCTAACCCTTAGAGGGACGTAGGTGAGAGCTGTGTGCTAACCCTTAGCGGGACGTAGGTGAGAGCTGTGTGCTAAACCTTAGAGGGACGTAGGTGAGAGCTGTGTGCTAACCCTTAGCGGGACGTAGGTGAGAGCTGTGTGCTAAACCTTAGAGGGACGTAGGTGAGAGCTGTGTGCTAACCCTTAGCGGGATGTAGGTGAGAGCTGTGTGCTAAACCTTAGAGGGACGTAGGTGAGAGCTGTGTGCTAAACCTTAGAGGGACGTAGGTGAGAGCTGTGTGCTAACCCTTAGCGGGACGTAGGTGAGAGCTGTGTGCTAAACCTTAGAGGGACGTAGGTGAGAGCTGTGTGCTAACCCTTAGAGGGATGTAGGTGAGAGCTGTGTGCTAAACCTTAGAGGGACGTAGGTGAGAGCTGTGTGCTAACCCTTAGCGGGACGTAGGTGAGAGCTGTGTGCTAACCCTTAGCGGGACGTAGGTGAGAGCTGTGTGCTAAACCTTAGAGGGACGTAGGTGAGAGCTGTGTGCTAAACCTTAGAGGGACGTAGGTGAGAGCTGTGTGCTAACCCTTAGCGGGACGTAGGTGAGAGCTGTGTGCTAAACCTTAGAGGGACGTAGGTGAGAGCTGTGTGCTAACCCTTAGCGGGACGCAGGTGAGAGCTGTGTGCTAAACCTTAGAGGGACGTAGGTGAGAGCTGTGTGCTAACCCTTAGCGGGACGTAGGTGAGAGCTGTGCGCTAAACCTTAGAGGGACGTAGGTGAGAGCTGTGTGCTAAACCTTAGAGGGACGTAGGTGAGAGCTGTGTGCTAACCCTTAGAGGGATGTAGGTGAGAGCTGTGTGCTAACCCTTAGCGGGACGTAGGTGAGAGCTGTGTGCTAAACCTTAGCGGGACGTAGGTGAGAGCTGTGTGCTAACCCTTAGAGGGACGTAGGTGAGAGCTGTGTGCTAACCCTTAGCGGGACGTAGGTGAGAGCTGTGTGCTAAACCTTAGAGGGACGTAGGTG
This sequence comes from Gymnothorax reevesii, assembly GCA_029721435.1. Lineage (NCBI taxonomy): Eukaryota > Metazoa > Chordata > Actinopteri > Anguilliformes > Muraenidae > Gymnothorax > Gymnothorax reevesii. Next base: position 5,241,060 of record CM056578.1, on the reverse strand, counting down.
AGATCCCTCCAGCCCGACGCAGTTCAGAACAATAAATCTTCCTCACAAGTTCGATTGACCTTTTTTAAATGATCGTCAGGGCTCTGCGAGTGGCTGGCTCTTGAGCAGAATGATGGCACTGTCATGCTAAATTGAAGCTATGTTTGTAGAAATAATAAATTGAATCAAATGGCTATTTTTTTTTCTTTAGTTTTATACTTTCCTGTTATGATCCAAACAAGGATTTAGGTGCAGATGCAGGGTAAAATCCAAATGAGTCTTTATTGATAGGAATACAGTCATAGAAGTGGAATTAGCTGAAGCTCTTAACTATGACAGGGTCAGTCCAGCTTTGTTGAAGTTAACTGGAGAAGGTTGGCGGTGCGCCAGTGAGCGTCTTGGGGCAGAAGCCCGGTACTGAATGTCCCTCACTGAAGCAGGACCACTTGACAACAAGACCGAAGACATTAGCAGGAATGCAGTCCCAATTCTGGAGACCAATGTAGGCTTGAGAGGTGTTCCTAATAAACTGGTGAGGAGCGACATGCTGGAGCAGGTGATTAATAGCAACATGGTCCAAGTCCTGGACACTGATATTAGGGCTTGGATGTTTGTTCCAATTAATGAGATTCTAAAGAGTAAACGTTCTTCTTATGTATTTACCAATGAGTGGCTTGATAGGACGAAGTGTTACAATCCAGCAACACTGAGGAGGCAAAAAGTAAGCATATATACACAGACCACATGCACTAGGAGCCCGGTACATAATGGATTGTACCTGGGCGCGGGTAAAAAGATGAGACAATAAATCAATTACCGGCCACAAAACCACGAAACTCTCGAAGGTTTCTGGAACGGGGGAGGAATCAATTACAGACTCATGAGGGTTCAGTACTTTCCCTCTTCTGTGTCCTCGTCAATTGATTGGTCTGTTTCATTGAGCATCATGATAAATGTAAATATTTTTATAAAACAGAGATTTTTAATGTTTTTTATTTCAACAACATTCAGTAAATTGTTGAGTATTTTGCATAATCTCTGCTTTTCCTGTCATTTTTTATTGAATAAGCTCTCATATAGTGCTGTTTCTGTTTTTTTTATGTGCAAACATTTGATTGAGTTTAAAATAAGATGAATTTTACAAACATTTCTCACTTACCTCCGGTATCTCTCTCTCTCTCTCTCTCTCTCTCTCTCCCTCTCTCTCACACACACTCTGTATCTCACTCTGAAGTGGTGCTCTACCTCGTTTCTGTCAATGGATCATAAATTACTGCTCGGCACTCGGCTGATCATGCCTGGGCACTTCGCTGGAGAGGCATGAGGATGGGTTGGGTTAATGGCTGCATGAGTTGCGCTAACAAAAGCTCTCGTTTGGGCTGCGGAGACATGACTCTCCAGTGAGCTCTCATTAGTCTGCATCTGATAAAACACCTCAGAGAGAAAATGTCACTGGGTGACCGAGGCGAGAAACACGGCATCAATTGCCCAGTCAATCACGCCGTTCATCGCCCAGTCAATCACGGCATCATTAGGCTCCAGTTTTCCACCTGCTCCTCATCTCCTCTCTCCTCTTATCTCCCGTGAGTCAGGCTGAATGACGGGGGGAGGAAGCACTAAACCCTGCGGTGCAGTGGAAAACATCACGGGACGTGTCTCACCTCGGCGAAACGAGGAATGCGGTGGAGGAGATTGGGAGAAAACAAATAGGTTGAGGAACGAATAATCAGTTTTGCGTTTCTTCATTTTTGTGTTTCTCTGCTTTCATTTCCCTACTGGAGGTAAAACGTCTGTGGAGCCGCTGAGCTCTGAAACACTGGCGACGCCATCGGCTGCTGAAATGTCAGCCTATCTGCCGGCTGCCCCTGCTAATCCCACTGTGCTGTGCTGGCATTCCGACTGGGGGAATCACAAAATTGACTTTTCACACACACAGCAGCTGCGATTGCACTGAGACTAATATCAGTCTGTCAGTCTGTCAGTCAGGCAGTCAGTCAGTCAGTCAGTCTGCCCCTGGCTATTACAATCTGTTTGTGTGGTAGGCAGTGTTATAAAAGTCCATAGCTTCTCCACAACATAAGTTAGAGAAGGTAGCATTCGCAGAAAGAATCAGTGAATCCAAAGGCAAAAGCATCCAGGGGAGAAATTGCGGTCAACAGGCCAAGTCAAATCATAAGAGTAATTGCAATAGATATGGCAACAAAAAAAAATACAACATTACCAGCAATTGAAACTTGTGTATAATCTGTTATGAGTGCTATGTTTCTCATTCTGTTATCCAGTCAGTCAGTCTTTCAGTCTAGCAACACCAGAGACAGTTGGTGATCGCACTCATTGGCAAATGGTATAAGCGTCGCTCTGAATGTCTCCGCATACCCCACAGCATAATGCTCAAACACTACTGACTCTTCTGCGCCCTCCAGACTGCATTCACCAGACTGGGGCTCAGTTTCAAACTCTGTTGCCGTGCTGTGGTGGGACCAGTGGGATTGTGGGGAAAAAAAAGTGATGACACCTTTATTGTCTCAATGCTTGACATCCTTCTATCCTACTACAATCCTTCTAAGAGAGAGAAAGAGAAAGTGCGAGAGTGCAAGATGGAGCAGGAGTGAGAGCTACAGCAAAAAATGGAAGGGAAGAAAGAGAGGGGTGAGGAGAGAGAGAGAAAGAGAGAGAGAGCTTTGGGACACTGAGCGCACAGTGATTTGAGATGTTCTTACCTTGAAGCGTGACACAGTAAAGTGTTCATTTTGTTTTCAGGTCAGCAGGTACACAGGAGAGAAGTTCTGTGGCCTTGTTATGTCTGCGCTCAGTTTTGGTGTCGTTTATGAGCTAGATTTTAAAGCAGGTCCTGGACAGCTACACTAACTCAAACTGCCTAAAACACTTCTTCTCTTCTTACTTGACGTGTCCCCCTCTCTCAACTTTTGTCTTTCTCTCCATCCTGTCCCCTCCATCTGAATGTGTGTTTTAGGGTGTCTTCAGGTTAGGAACGATTGTGTCCTAATGGGGTGCAATTTGAGGGTGTGTGTGTGTGTGGGAGTGTGATTTTTGGGGGTGCTGTATGAGAGTGCAATATGTGAGAGTGTGGTTTTTAAGAGTACTGTTTGAGTTTTTAAGGGTGTTTATGTGTGTTAGTGTGGTTTTAGGTGGTCCTCTATGAAGGTGTTTATGAGTAAGATTGTAGTTCCTGGAAATTCTATTTGCTGTGCTGTGCTGTTTATGTGTGACAGTGTCGGTTTTTGCGGGTGCAGTTTGAGGGTGTCCACGTTAAAGAGTGTTATGTTTGAGGTAGCCCTATGCAAATTATCACATGTGAGAGTGTGTTTTTTTGGGGATGCAGTTTGAGGGTGTTTATGTGTGAGAGTGTGGTATTTGGGGGCGCAGTTTGATGGTGTTTGTGTGTGAGAGTGTGATTTTTGGGGGGTGCATTATGATGGTATTTGTGAGAGTGTCGGTTTTTGAGGGTTGCAGTTTGAGGGTGTCCATGTGTGAGTGTTATTTTTGAGGTAGCCCTACTCAAATGATCACATGTGAGAGTGTGGTTTTTGGGGATGCATTTTGAGGTTGGTTATGTGTGAGAGTGTGGTATTTGGGGGTGCAGTTTGAGGGTGATTATGTGGGAGAGTGTGGGTTTTGGGGGTGCAGTTTGAGGGTGATTATGTGGGAGAGTGTGGGTTTTGGGGGTGCAGTTTGAGGGTGTTTATGTGTGAGAGTGGTATTTGGGGGTGCAGTTTGAGGGTGTTTGGGGGTGCAGTTTGAGGATGTTTGTGTGAGAGTGTGGTATTTGGGGGTGCAGTTTGAGGGTGTTTATGTGTGAGTGTGTGGGTTTTTGGGGATGCAGTTTGAGGGTGTTTATGTGTGAGAGTGTGGTATTTTATAGCGGCTGGAAACCAATTCAAGAATTTTAATAATCACTCCACTACAGGAGATTTGTCTGACCTTAGCTGTAGTGCATTTCCAAATCCCCAAAGATTTTAGAATCTCTTGTAGAACAACAACTTTGCAATTTCTTAACTTCCAACAACATTTTAACATCACAGCAATCTGGGTTCAGGCCTGGACATAGCACCATTACAGCAGCTTCATTGGTTATAAATGATTTAATAACAGCTCTACATAGTAAACGAAAATGTGCGGCCCTATTTATTGATGTAGCAAAAGCGTTTGACACAGTAGACCATAATATCTTATTAAGTAGGTTGTCCTCCATTGGTCTTGGTTGCAGAGCCTGCTCATGGTTCCAGGACTACCTCTCAAATAGAACCCAAGCTATTATTTCTGGGGATGCACGGTCTCAATTTTTAAAGGTGACTAAAGGTGTACCACAAGGTTCCATTCTTGGTCCAATTTTATTCACAATTTATATAAATGACATTGCTCGTAATGTAACGAATTGCAAGGTTCATTTTTATGCTGACGACACAGTGCTTTATTCCTCTGCTCCAACATGCTTACAGGCCCTCACATTTTTACAGTCTGCTTTTAACGTCATAGAGAATGCTCTAGCTGATCTTAAACTGGTTTTAAATACTGATAAAACAAAGTTCATGATCTTTTCAGCACAGAATGCAATTATGTCAAGAGACTCCATTTTCTCAGTGACTGGGGCTCAAATTGAGCAGGTTCAGTCTTATAAATATCTGGGTATCTGGTTGGATCATGACTTTTCTTTTAAGACGCATGTGTCCAACCTGTCCGAGAAACTTAGAATAAAAATTGGGTTTCTTTACAGAAACAGGTCCTGTTTTTCTCTGGACAATAGGAAGAGGATTGTAGAGGCAACAATATTACCTATACTTGATTACGGAGATGTCCTTTACCGACATGCCTCTGATAGTACGTTAAGATCCTTGGATGTAATATATCATGGCACGTTGCGCTTCATCACAGGCGATTGTTTCCGAACCATCATTGGGTGTTATATAATTCTGTGGGGTGGTTTTCCTTTCATTTAAGAAGGAAGCTACATTGTATTTTATTTATCTATAAAGCCTTGCTAGGCAAACGTCCCTCATATCTCACTAATCTCTTATCCTTCAAAATCAGAAGTCAGTATACCAGATCACGAGAATGAATGTCCACGTGTAAGAGTGTTATGTTTGAGGTAGCCCTATGCAAATGATCACATGTGAGAGTGTGGTTTTTTGGGGATGCAGTTTGAGGGTGTTTATGTGTGAGAGTGTGGTATTTGGGGGCGCAGTTTGATGGTGATTATGTGGGAGAGTGTGGGTTTTGGGGGTGCAGTTTGAGGGTGTTTATGTGTGAGAGTGGTATTTGGGGGTGCAGTTTGAGGGTGTTTGGGGGTGCAGTTTGAGGATGTTTGTGTGAGAGTGTGGTATTTGGGGGGTGCATTGTGGTGGTATTTGTGAGAGTGTCGGTTTTTGAGGGTTGCAGTTTGAGCTTGTTTGTGTGTGAGAGTGTGGGTTTTTGGGGGTGCAGTTTGAGGGTGTTTATGTGTGAGAGTGTGGTATTTGGGGGTGCAGTTTTAGGGTGTTTTTGTGTGAGAGTGTGATATTTGGGGGTGCAGTTTGAGGGTGATTACGTATGTGAGTGTGGGTTTTGGGGATGCAGTTTGAGGGTGATTATGTATTTGAGTGTGCGTTTTGGGGGCGCAGTTTGAGGGTGTTTGTGTGAGAGTGTGGGGTTTTGAGGTGTTTCGCAGGGACTCGAGGGCTGATGAAGGGTAACTTGTCTTTGAGTTCTGATTTGATTGGAAGTGGTGCTTATCTGCTCACGGGCTGGTGCCTAAACATCCCTCATCACAGCTCTGCTCGTCTGTCCAGGGATTAAGGGCCTGAGGAGAGATAATGTTGATGCTTGTTTCGAGCATTTAGGATCCTAGAGGCTGTTGCATACTGAAGAGCTCATCTAGTGCCTGTGAGGAGTTATGTGAAAGAACAGGGAAACAGAAGTGCTGTTTTGGCCTGTTTACCTGTGTTAGTGGGAATGCTAATCTCTGTTGACAGCCAAGTATTGTTTATCTGTGTTAGCATGAATGCTAATCTCTTTGTACCGAACAGCTGGGTTTACCTGTGTGACCAGGCATGCTAATGCCTGCGGACAGCAGAGTATTGTTTCATCTGCACCTCGAGCCCGAAGCAGCTGTTTTGCTGTGCTGTGCATGTGCTCAAATCCTGGTCCATTTGTGTTTAAAATGGCAGCATGGCCCGCTCAGCGTGGGATGAATACATAATAAGCTTATCCATCCATCAAGCTTACACACCCTTTCATTGTAAGACTCATCACCTGCCCTATCTCATTTCAACCCCTGTGTGTGTGAATCACGTGCAGTGGTGATTCCAACCTGTCGGGGGTTTGTGTGTGCGTTTATGGGTGCATGTTGGTGTGTCATTGTGTGTGTGTGGGTGTGTGTGTGTTTGATTGTACGTATGCGTGCATGCATGCGCGCACGTGTGACTGTGTGTGTGTGTGTGTGTGTGTGTGTGTGTGTGTGTGTCTGCATGTGTTTGTGGGTGTCTGTCGGTGTGTGTGTGTGTGTGTGTGTGTGTTTGATTGTGCGTATGCGTGCATGTATGCGTGCATGCATGCGCGCACGTGTGATTGTGTGTGTGTGCGTGTGTCTGTGTGTGTTTGTGGGTGCATGTTGGGGTGTGTGTGTTTAATTGTGCGTATGCATGCATGCATGCGCGCACGTGTGACTGTGTGTGTGTGTGTGTGTGTGTGTGTGTTTGCGTGTGTGTGTGTGTACATGTTAAGCCCAGGATTTCTTTGCGGGAAATGGTTCCAGTCAAAGTTTAACTCCTGAGTTTAAATTCCGTCTCTTCGTATCCCTCTTTCGCTCAGTCTCTGCCTCCTTCTCTCCTCTCCCCCATCCCCCTCTCCGCAGAACTGTAGTGGGACACAAGGAGCCCATTCCGGGACACACTGAGGATAACATCACTATTTTTACCAGAATCCTGGACCGGCTGCTGGATGGGTACGATAACCGACTAAGACCTGGGCTTGGAGGTACGCACTAAAGCATTAATCAAAACTCTCTGTGAAAATCTAATGAAATCTTCTGTGAGCCCACAAAAGCCATCAAGGCAAATGAAAACCCTCAGTGTGCTGACCAAAACCCTTTGTTGGCTAACAAAAATCATCTGTTTACTAAGAAAAACCCTCTGGGCTTACAAAAACCCTCTTTGTGCCAAGGAAAACCCTTTGTGGGCTCGTGAAAGGCCTGTGTGGGCTAACTGACGACTTCTTTGAGCCAACAAAAACCCTCTGTGTGCGGACGAAAACCCTAAGGGCAAACAAAAACCTTCTGTCGGCTGACAAAAATCCTCTAGGCTAAATATAACCCTCTGAGGGCCAGAGAAAGACTTGTATGAGTTTACAAAGACCGTCATTGTGCTAATTAAACCCCTGTGGGCTTACAAAAACCCCATGGGCTATAGCAAAAACCCTCTGTGGATGAACAAAAACCCACTGTGTGCTGAACAAAATGAATGGATGAACAAAAACCCTTGGGACCAAAATACGCCCTCTAGGTTAACAAAATTCCTCTGTGAGCTCAGTAAAGCCATTTACTTTTCGGCAGTCGATTGACGAGCACAAACGAATAGATTGCAATCTGTTCCCCTATCCTTCCTATTTGTTCGTGCTCGTCAATTGACTTATCGTGACTTTCAAGATGGAGGCGACTGGAAACTACCTCAAGGTACTGTTTGCATAAACAGTCTTTTTAAATAAAATGCCTGTGCATTTTCAAAGTTCTCAGTGCCTCGGTTTAAATGTCAGGGCCCTCAGAAATCTACCCATGAAGTGTGGAGCTACTTTGAGCCTTGTTAATGATGAAAAAAATAGCGATTTCTTTGCATGGCAACACTATGCCCGATTCACTACCTTTATAAGCCTGTTGGGAGCTTCAGCTAAAAAGGCATGTATTTCAAAATTTTGAGTGCGTACAGAGATAGGGTATTCGACAAAAGTTAGGTACTCATTACCATGTTTCGATACACCCCAAGTCAATTTCACACCGGAATTCTCCTTTAATTGATTTATTGTCGCGTTTCCCTCCCTTGCTCCCAGGTGTTATCATTTAAATGCCAGGCCCTTTTTGTCAATGTCTTGTTTATAGAAGTTCATTGTGATTTCAGGATGGTTGCTGGATGTTTCATACTCTTCAAAGCGTACCAGTCAACTTTCGTCTTCCAGTTTTGAGCTAAGCTATCCTTCAGTGTTATTTTAGTGAATTTATGATTAAGAAAAATGTAATAAGTCTTCAGAGTCTCATTAGCGGGAACATGCTTCCAAGCCTTTATATTGGTCTCCATAACAGGGACTGCATTCTTGATAATCCATTGTTCCACTCCGTTCCTCTGAATCGGTTTACTTAGAACACTTTCTAAGCCTTCTTCGGTCTCTAGGATTGTAACTGCAGTCCTGCTGAACCCTTCGGTTCTACTGTCAAGCAGTCCTGCTTCTGCGAAGGAAATTCAACACCTGTCTTCTGCCCCAGGACTGCCACTGTCCTGGGCACGGAAACGCCCTTACCCTCTGCAGTCACAACCAAATTATCTGGACTGCCCCCTCCTCTGTTCTGGTTGTTCTTGGCTGCAGTCTTTTCCTCTAATATTACTGTATTCCTATAAATAAGTAGTCCCTTGAGGATTGTACCCTGAATCTGCATCTGGTTTCTTGTCTGGGTCATAACATTTCTAAAACTATTTGGGTCTCATGTCCCACTTCTGATTTCAATGTACGACATGTATTAAATGATGTTCAAATTATTTCCAAACTTAGTTTGATTTTTTTTTTTTGAACTGTATCGTTCATTTTACATTTAGTCCAGCTGAGAAAAAGACAATTTTCCATTGGGAGACCTGCATCAAGTGTGTTTAAGTAGCTGTAGCAAAACAGCAGTTCAAAAAAACCGATGAGAGGAGAGCAGGGGAATAGAATTTCTTTAGAAAAGCATTAAAGCAGTTAGATGTTGTGATTTAAGATGTCTCTGTTCTTGTGGCTCAGTGCTTTAAATCTGCTAGGCTGTGACGGCTGTCAGCAAGGTCAGGACGTTATGAACTCGGAAAATGTCACCACCACTTCAATTCCCTTGTGTCTGTTTTTTTCTTCACATGCAGAGAGTGTGACGGAGGTGAGAACTAACATCTATGTCACCAGTTTTGGGCCAGTGTCTGACACAGACATGGTGAGTAAGAATATTCAATTAATAGTCAATTATTTGACACTTTTTTTTTTTTTAATCGACTGACAAGTGATTAGACTTAGCTGGGTCTAATGCCCTTTGGAGCAATAGGGGGTTTGGGGCTTTGCTCACGGGTTCTGCACTGCACTTTTTGTGGCTGCATGAAGCTTGATGTACCAGGGCATGATCCACCAATCATTTGCCAGTTTAACACGTCAGTCTTGCTGGATCCTGGCCGTTTCCTCCCCCTCAGGTCAGTGTGGTGTGTGGGACGGCTGTTTACCCAGGAGAATATGGCAAACATGAGAGAGCAGATGTCTCCAATTCACCCACCATTTCCTCTGTCACTGCTGCACATTAGACATCGATCAAAGCTGACTTACTATCGTAGAAATTTCATGCATATTTTTTATTGTTATGAAATCTCCTTTTTTTTTTTTTTTTTTTGGAAAATGGAAGACTTACCCCATGTCACAGTCAAAAGTTTTCATTTTCCTTATGTGTCTTCCTTTTTAGAGAGCTTATTCTATTTTGGTTGTAATTTTCGGCCGTTACCCTATTGAGGCATCCTCTGCAGGGCTCACGAAATCGCTGTTCTGAGCGCCCGGGACAAGTAAAAATTTTGTAGGACAAGCAGTAATTAAGTGGCCCGACGGGCTGGCTGAAAATTTCATGCCGCATAGTAATTTATTTACGATCTTAACGTTTAATTCACTGTACCAATGTGGCCACTAAATTAATTTGAAACAAAATCCGATTTGCTGCTGAAAACCTATGGCCTGTTCCACAATATTTCAGGCATGACTATCACAACTTTTCATTTACCGGTTGCCAACTGCCATGGCCAAATAGCAGGATTTTAATCTGCCATGGTCTAGTTTGGTTGGCGCAGGCATAAGCAATGACTTGACTCCCAACCATCCAATAGGGAAATAAAGGCATGCATGCATGCAGCTGGCACTAGGAGTCAAGTCGGACGGCCCTTCCATTGAACGGTCATTCACAAAATCACTTTCTCGGAGCATGGTTATAGTATAATGTTTGAGTGAGAGAAGCGAAAATTTTATCGACATTTGTAGTTGCTTTTGTGTGGTGTTATTGTTGTTTTAAAAGGCCCACAGCAAAGTGAATCAATGTATTTAATCTTAAAGTTATTCATCTAAAGCCGTGTTCTAGACTCGCATCTTTCACACATTGTGTTTCGTTTCAATCGCCTCAGAATCGAAACGACAGGCTTGTGGTTACGTGAGGGGAAGAGAGGGATAATTAACACAACTTTCCACAATTTTTTTTTTTTCAGTTTTGTAGTGGCGGCCACATGGACAGAGGAGATGACCGCGCAGTGTCAGCAAGGGCGTAGGAATGAGTTTAACATTGGGGGGGACCAAGGGCGTAGGTTTAATGTGAGAATTGGTGGGAACACGTAAGTGATGCGTGGAAAATTTTTGTAAATCTGAGTGCAGATACTGCCTTTACTGTATACAGCAATAATATAAATGAGTGTTTCTCCTTTTTTTTAAAAAATTTTCATACATGTACAGATGCCACGTACATAAACTTGCCACAACCTTAACCCCTTAAGCCCTACGCCCCGGTACTGGGGGCCGGTTTTTACGCTCAATAAATACAGCATGTTTCCAAATCACAACATTGTCATGTGGCATATCCACAATTTGCGAAGATACAAGCCAAAAAGCTCATATAGACCATTTTTCCCTCAACCGAACACAATTCAAGCACCAAGCAAGTAAATAAGCATGCAGCAAAACATAGGATAAAATCATATCAGCACTGAATCGCTAGAATTTCTCCTGACTGTGTGATATGCATAAAAACGATATCTCAAATGAAAGAGGAAAGTCCACAGAATCCAACGATGTATGCCCTGTCGTTTTAAACCAACACCACACTCAAAGAACAGCAGGCATACACTTTACAGTCTACAGAGATGAGCAAAGAAATTGCTTAACTTTGATATTTTGTAATAAAAAAACTTAGCACCTTGTTAGCACAAGGTGTCTGTTTTATAATCAAATGAGATCTACGAGTCTCAAAGCATGTTTTTCTTCTCGAGCATTGCTTCAAAGATCTCAGTTCCTCAGCATTCAGCTTGCTTGGAATGTATTTTCCGCTATGTGATCGGCTTGTGATGCTGTCAGTAAAACTTTGCCGGTAGCCATTTGATTATATGGTTTTTGACATTTCCAATGAGCTACAAAGCATCTTTATTGCTCAAAGCTAGACTGAGCCAGAGCCTTGCATTCCCAGTGCATCAAACCGAGTCCATGGGCTTCGAATATACTTAAATAGCGTGATAGTATAGCGTGTCTATTTTATTTTTGGTATAATTATCCGCTAAATATACAACAGTCGTTTTCAAAGTCGTTTTTTGACAGAGACACCTGAATACTGAGGGCACAACTGTACAAACAAGGTGAGTGACTCATTCTTTATATGTGCTATTTGCAAGCACTATTACCGCTAAATGGTGTAGCCTAGTGGTTCAGATGTAGGACTTCAGCGCAAACGAGCAACGTTCGAATCCCAGGTTTGGCGTCTTTAAGTGAGAAATGAGTACCATTTTGCTTGTAAATATAATTGCAGGGGTTTTCATTCTTTTGACTTTTTTCTCCATTTTTTTTACCCTTTTTGTGTTCATAATCTTATGCATTTGCTTTTTTAAAAAAAAAAAAAAAAAATCTGCTCCAATGGAGCCAAACTTCATTTTCTTTGTATTTATTGTCTTTGAATGGGAAATTGTAAGGGCTATTGGAATGGCAGAAATAATAATAATAATAATAAAAAATTATAAATTCTAAAAATTTAAAACTGGTTGTATTTTGGGTAGAACGTGTGCCTGTAGTGACATATACTTTTGTAAGTGAAATTAGAGTTTTACAGTTTAATGTCTGAGAAATCTGATTTGGCACACAAGGTTCCTGAATTGCCAATTTGGAGAAGCCGCCTAGACATTCCTCACTAATTTCGTTCTGATTGACTTGATTAGAATAAACTTTGGCACAGATAATGGTGAGATTCTGTGCTGTTAATTTCTAGAGGTTTCAGACTGCAACTAATTAAGTTTTCAAGGGATAGACGTAAAACTTTGTTTGGTGCAAAATGAGGTCTTTGACTTACGCTGTGTTCCATCTTCATTTACTCTGACTCAGTGACAAATACACTATTTTTTACACCATGGCTGAAATTCCAAATGGTTTTACCTATATTATGATACCAACATCATGTAAATTGACCAAATAGTTGCAGAGATATATTCAGTGGCGAAGTCACGTGGTGGCCACTCTTTGGCCACCTCACTGGCCACCCCCGCGACCGGACCATAATTCAAAGAAAAACAAAGAACCGCCTAGCTGTCGTTTCCGTACGGACGCATCTTACTGCAGCACACAAATGGGACAAGACGACAACTACAAACATCCAGCAGTAGTGAGAAGATTTTTGCATCTGTGTTTCTTTGATGTGCTCCTCGGTTAGTAGCAAGATGCCTGTAATTTTCATCGATAGATGCCATATTCATAAACTTGTTTTTCTATTTTGTTTCCAAATACTTTTGATTAAATTTCTGAATATGACTTAAGTATCATTTATGTTTATGTTGCTGATTAACGATCAAACAATTTATTGACTGAGCGACCAAGACCAATACATGACCTATAATTAGAAATGGTAATGAAAGGTGAAATCCCCATTGCCTTCATTTATATAATTGATATGGCATTATAAATCCAAAACTTTCACTGACTTTGCTGCATTTATTTTTGTCATCCTTGGGATTATCACAAAGCTGTACATCCTTACCACGCCCTTTAGCCGTGACATTCTTCTTCGTTGCTTGCTGCATATTGCCAGATCACCATTGAAAAAGAGACTTTGGTCTCAACTGGTTTCATCTGGTTAAATAAAGGATTTGATTGATTGATTGATTGATTGACATTCAAAATAAAGAACGGATTCCCGCAGCCTCGCAATCTAATTTCCACAAATCTGTGGTGCTTAATGAGCGCTAAAATTATGAAGACTTGGCCTGCCACCAGAAGACGCCTCATAATTTTGTGGTGCAATGCATAACAATGCTATCAAAAGTAAATTAGACTGTCGTCGGTTTTTACCAATTAGTCTGAGCAACTGTGGCTAATCAGGAGGTGTAACCCGTCAGAGGTTAAGGTTATTAAGCATTTTTTAAGGCTTGGTTTCCGAAGACCAAATTCAAAATCAGAAGATTCCCCAAGTAAAAATGTCTCCCCCCCGGTATTGAAGCCAATTTGAAGACTCGCTGGTGTAAAAATACGTCGCTCTGGATCATTACCAAATTAAAATTTATTAAACTATGTGTTTTATACACTTCAAGTGTTCTACTTTCCGCTAAAATATATATGCTCTCTCCTCCTTGAAGACTAGAGATAAAACATGTCAACTGAAAGCAAAAAAGTGTGCATTTCTTGCTTTGTAAGATGTGGGAAAAGTTTAGTGGAAAATCCACGGTAGGTTTTTTTTGTGAAGGGTTACCTGTTAAGGTACGTGAATTAATCATTTTTATTTGATTTATTATTCACTCGCCTTGCCATTTAATAAAAACGTACTTAACTACAAATGGATTTTTCATATTGTTCGATAACGTGTTAACCAAGAACAATGATTAAACTTGGGTCAAATATTTTCTGTTTCAAGGTATGTTTTCCACCCCTTGGTTTTCCATCCACCAACTGCCACTGTTATAAAATGCTGACAGATTAACATGTAAAGAATGTTACTGTCCTCGACAGATTTATTGAGTTTTGCTGTCGTCTATATAACAAGAAAACTTTTCTCTCAGCATGCAAAGTACAGCACTATAGAAATCACAGTTACTCACAGTTAATATGAAGCACTGATTACTAAAACCCCACAAGTCAAGTCAAGTCAAGTGTGACTTTAGTTTTAGTAAAAGGTTTTAGTAAAAGGGTTTTAGTAAAAGGTGCTTCATATGACTGCAAATTGAATAATGGTAAATAAGTCGATGGTAAATAAATACATGAATGCATTCATTTCAGATTTTGCGGCTTACAGTGATTTTTTTCTTGGGAAAAGAGACACTAAAAGAATAGACTTCTCTGTAGCCGACCTCTAGATGGGTAGATCTATGTGAATGATGGTCTCAGCCTGGCCACCCCTGTAAAAACTTTCTGGCTCCGCCCCTGGATATACTCAATCATTTTTGGCTTGCCATTTTTCAAAAAAGAGGCTCAGGGCTTAAGGGGTTAACTGACAGCTGCAAACCCTCTCCGCACACTCATGTAACCTGCTCAGATCTCGTAACCAGGGGCCTTATTTCTAAAAACTGCGTGGATTTCATACCTAAATAATACGCACGCACAATTTATAAACCTATGGGTAAAATAAACAGCATGGAATTTTCATTCATTTAATCAGGATGGACTTGGAATTTATTGACATTGTGCATAATCTTAGTTATTTCCCTTTTTTAAATGTCAAGTTTGTTTTTATAAATCAGAAATTTGCAAAGAAAGTGATGTATTTATCTTTTTTGTGCCTACGCACTGTTTATAAATGAGGCCCCTGGACATTGATACCAAGTGAGTGGATATATAGCTACGTTGGCAAGCCAGCTCACAATCCTGTCCTTTAAGCATCTTAATATGCGGTAACGCAATTGCGGCCGCGATAAACACCTCAAAATGGACCACCGACTATGAATTGGACTAGCCGCAAACCGAGCGTTAATCGGACTGGATCGCGTTAAATTTACGACGTGTTTCATCTCGCCCACTGAGCCAAAGTTGGTTCGGACATTTTGACTTTCAAAGGTGGCTGAACATCATGAGACTAACTTTAATGCTTTCCCTATAATTCCACAGAACAAGTCATAATTATGACCTCACCTGAAGACCTGATGCACCTGCATCCCCAACAGCTTGTCCTGTTTCTCTATCTTGCTGCTGTGGTTCCTGCACATGGAATAATTCATGTATAATGGCACCTTCGTGGGATTTCTCCATATCAATACAAATAATTTGACATATCCACCTGGCTTATATTTAGCAACTACTGCTAGCAACCCGATTACTAACCAACATGTGACAGAAACCAGGTTTAGTTCGCTAGTTTAAACTAGCGAACATGTTTAATTAACATTCCTTGACCCTTATAGTACTGTGGAAATACTGAAAAGAGTTTCTGTCATCAGACCACCTGCTGTCGACTGCTGCTTCCTCCCGCCTCCCAAACACCCTCAGAACCGGTGAGGGAGGGGCGGGTCAGTGACATGATGCTGTGTTGCATTTTCAAAATAAAAGCACGTAGATTAAAAATGTCAGAATCGAATATTTTTCTCCTCCACGGTATAATTTTTGGGTGGGACAAATGCGCTTGTCTCCAATATTGGAGGGTACACGTTTTCCAACGGTAACTGATATGTTGGTTTTGTGGTTGGTGAAGCTCATAGCGCACAGAAATGCATGATGATTACCATTAACGTAACGTGTGAAAACTCCACTTCAAAAAATGACTGTGATGGCATAGCATGTTTCGTCTGAGTGGTAAAGAATCAACAGTTTTGTGCCACGCCGCTATGATGTCCAGCTATACTGATGCAGTACTATCCTCTACTGGAAAACGATCACCAGAAAAGTACACGGCACCAAGACGGGTGGAATAGAGTAGAGTAGAGTGGGTAGTACTACTGCCTCGCAACAAGAGGGTTGTGGGTTCGAATCCCGCCTGGGGCCTTTCTGTGTGGAGTTTGCATGTTCTCCCCGTGTTCGCGTGGGTTTCCTCTGGTTACTCCGGTTTCCCTCACCCACAGAAACATGAAATATAAGAACACTCCTGTGTGTGTGTTTGGTGGTGGTCGGAGGGGCCGTAGGCGCATACTGGCAGCCACGCTTCCGTCAGTCTGCCCCAGGGCAGCTGCTATAAGTATGTAGTTTACCACCATCAGAGTGTGAATGTGTGAATGAATAATGTATCCATTGTGAAGCATCTTTGAGTGCCCAGAATAGCGCTATATAAAATGGATGTATTATTATTAATTAATTCAGTTTTTTTATTATTAATAAATTATATATAATACATTTTTATTAATAAATTCAGTTTTTTTCTAAATAATATAGGACCACAATGGAAAAAAGTGGAAAATCCAACCCTTAATTCAAGTGCATTTATTTTTTGGAAAAAAATCCCACATTAAGAAATAATTCTTTTACATCAAATCATGTGTGCCACAATTATTAGCATCCCTGATGTTCATACTTTGTACAACCCCCTTTTGCCAACAAAACAGCACCTTATCTTTTCCTATAATGTTTCACAAGATGGGAGAATACAGACAGAGGGATCTTCGACCATTCCTCTTTGCACAATCTCTCTAAATCATCCAGAGACCTGGGTCCTCTCCTCTGCACTCTCCTCTTCAGCTCACTCCACAGGTTTTCAATGGGGTGGAGGTCTGGGGACTGAGATGGCCATGGGAGGAGCTTGATTCTGTGTCTGGTGAAACATTTTTGTGTAGATTTGGCCACATTTTTAGGGTCATTATATTGCTGAAAGACCCAGTGACGACCCATCTTCAGCTTTCGGGCAATGGCCACCAGATTTTGATTTAAAATGTCCTGGTATTTCAAAGCGTTCATGATGCCATGCACCCTAACAAGGTTCCCAGGGCCTCTG
This sequence comes from Gymnothorax reevesii, assembly GCA_029721435.1. Classification (NCBI taxonomy): domain Eukaryota; kingdom Metazoa; phylum Chordata; class Actinopteri; order Anguilliformes; family Muraenidae; genus Gymnothorax; species Gymnothorax reevesii. Next base: position 5,224,241 of record CM056578.1, on the reverse strand, counting down.
AGAGAGAAACAGGCCCAAAGCATCACCGATTCTCCCCCATACTTCAGAGTGGGCATGAGGTGCTTTTCTGCATACTCATCTTTTGTGTTCCGTCAGACCCACTTAGAGTTTTTATTGCCAAAAATCTCTATCTTGGTCTCATCTGACCAAAGCACACGGCCCCAGTTGAAGTCCCTGTACCGCTTAGTGAACTCCAGACGTTTGCGTTAATGATTGTGAGTGAGAAAAGTTTATTTCCGTGCATGCCTCCCAAACAGCTTGTTGGCATGTAGATAGCGCCTGATGGTTGTTTTGGAGACTGTGTGACCCCAAGATGCTACCATTTGTTGCAATTCTTCAACAGTGAGCTTTGGAGAACTTTTTATTTCACTTACCATCCTCCTCACTGTGCGTGGTGGCAAAATGACCTTGCATCCTCGTCCAGGCTTGTTTACCACTGTTCCAGTTGTTTTAAACTTCTTAATGATTCCTCTGACAGTTGACATGGGCAGGTGCAGGCGATTGGCTATTTTTTTGTAGCCATTGCCTGACTTGTGAAGGTCGACACACGTCTGCCTTACTTGAATGGTGTGTTCCTTTGTCTTTCCCATGTTGAAGAGTGGATAAGAGAAATTGCCTCTGTGTCACGTCATATTTATACCCCAGGGAAACTGAAAGTGATGATTTACAAATTAAATGTTCCTAGATACTCTGATCAACTTTGTAAACTACTGTAGAAATGACAGAAATACTTCAATTACATTTATTACCGAGGAATTGTTAGGGGTGCCAATAATTGTGTAACAGGTGATTTTATTAAAAATAATAATTTCTTAATCAGGGATTTTTTTCCCCTTAAAATTCAGTTGAGTTGAAGGTTACATTTTTCTACAATTTTCAGTGTGAGAGTATGCTTCTGCAATAAAAATGGAATTTATTTTAAGGCTTTTAACACATATTAACCAGGGGTGCCAATAACTATGGAGAGCGCTGTACCTAATCATTGATTCTCTGATCAGACCATTGATTGACTGACTGATCACACAACTTAGCAGTATTTCAGTTACAGTATATTTGTAAAGGCTGGTTAAAGTGGAGTTCAGGTGCAGTGGCACAGCTGAAAGTGATAGAGAGAATGGAAGGGGAAAAAAGCTTTTGTTTCTGCATGCGCAAAAGACTAGGTGCCAGAAACAAGGCGAGCAACAACAGAGGAAAAGAAATCTCAATAAATGAGAAAATAACAACGCACCAAACAATTGTGTGAGAAAATCCCTACAGAAGCTGAGCTTCCCAGAAATAAAGATAAGTTATAGTCTAACGAACCCTGACTCCAGATATCTCAAGCCAAATTGAGTTACTACAAAACAGACACTCCAGCAAAGGGGGCGTGGCAGACCTCCGGGTTATATAAACTACGGGGAAGCACCGCCCAGGTATAATCAGCCAACTGTGTAAAAAAATCAGATGGAAAAAGGATTCAATTTCATCAGGGATGAGAATCACCAAAAGCAAATACACATAAACCATGACAGGACCCCCCCTCTAAGGAACAGCCCCCGATGTTCCCAAAGGACCCCGTGCACAGAACTCAGAAATAAGAGTGGGGTCCAAGATATTTTGAGCTGGGACCCAACAACGCTCCTCAGGACCGTATCCCTCCCAGTCCACCAAAAACTGGAATTCACGACCCACATGCCTCTCGGCAACAATACGACGTGCAGTGTACACCGGGCCCCCCTAAATCATCCGCGGCGGCGGCCGGGATTTGTCGGCAGGTGCCAGGACGCTGGTGCTAACAGGTTTGAGCCTGGAAACGTGAAAGGAGGGATGGATCCGCGCGGATCTAGGAAGCTTAAGCCGCACAGTGATGGGGTAAATCCTCCGCAATATCTTAAATGGGCCAATAAAGCGAGGGGTCAACTTCAGAGATTCCACTTTCAAGGGCAGATCCCGAGTGGAAAGCCAAACTCTCTGGCCCACTCGATAAGATGGGGCCAAACGACGCCTCCTGTCAGCCGCAGATTTCTGTCTCCGCCCTGCCCGCAACAAGGAGGAACAGACCTTAGTCCAAACAGACCGACAGCGTTGAATGAAATGTTCAACAGAAGGAACTTCTGAATCCTTCTCAGACTCAGGAAAAAGTGGAGGCTGATAACCCAACTGGGCCTCAAAAGGAGAAAGACCCGTAAAGGAGTTACACAATGAGAATATATTATACAATGGGAATACTCAGCCTATGCCAAAAAGCGACTCCAGGAAGCAGGATTATCAGCTGCTAAGCACTGAAGAGTATTCTCTAAGGACTGATTGGTACGCTCAGTCTGCCCGTTGGTTTCGGGATGAAAACCTGACGACAGGCTCACAGTTTCCCCCAACTGCTTACAAAAAGCTTGCCAAAATTTTTCTGCAAATTGAGGACCCCGGTCAGAAACCACATCCAGGGGGAGACCATGCAGCCAGAACACGTGGTTAACCACTAGGAAGGCTGTCTCCGAAGGCAGTTTGGGCAGCGCGACAAAATGAGCGGCCTTGGAGAAACGGTCGACAATGACCAAGATGACAGTATTGCCATCAGAAATGGGCAGGCCCGTGGAAAATTGAGCGCAATATGGCTCCAGGGACGTTTAGGTACAGGCAGCGGGCGCAACAGGCCAGAGGGAGGGAGATGGGAAACCTTGTTCCTGGCACAAATGCTGCATGCCGCCACAAACTCAGGAATGTCCTTCATCATACTGGGCCACCCAAATCGCCGGGCTAAGAACCGCTTTGTTCGATGGACCCCAGGGTGACCTGCCAGACGGGAAGAACTGGAGAACCTGAGGACGAACCACCACGGGAACAAATAAACATCCGGACGGTTCCCTACCAGGACCAGGATCAGTCCTCAAGGCCTCCTTAACCACAGATTCTATGTCCCACTGGAGGGGCGCCACAATCTGGTCAGCCGGAATGACTGGCTCCGGCATAAAATCACAGCGGGAACGATTGTAAATTTGCAATAAGGCATCCGGCTTAATAATTTTAGAGCCAGGGAGGTAAGTTAATGTGACGTTAAAACAGTTAAAAAACAATGACCACCGCGCCTGCCGGGAATTACGTCGTTTGGTCTGCTGAATATACTGGAGATTTTTATGGTCAGTCCAAACTACAAACAGTTGTTCAGCTCCTTCCAGCCAATGGCGCCATTCCTCTAACGTCAGTTTCACAGCTAACAACTCCCGGTCAAACGTTGGAAATCTTTGACATTTTGGGGGGCAGGCTAATTCCTGATGGCTGCCACCTTGTCAGGGTCCATATGGACAGACCCTTTAGAGACAATGAAACTGAGAAATGAGACCGTCTTGGCATGAAAGACAGATTTTTCAGCCTTGAAAAAGAGCCTGGCTTTGAGAAGGGCCTCCAGAACCTCTCTGACGTGTTGTATGTGCTCAGAGAGAGTAGAAGAAAAAATTAAGATGTCGTCAAGGTAAACAAAGACAAATCTCTCCAACATCTCTCCGAGGATGTCGTTAAGAAGTGCCTGGAATACAGAAGGGCCAGGAACCAATCCAAACGGCCAAACCAAATATTTGTAATGCTCGTCATGTGTATTAAACGCCATCTTCCACTCGTCCCCCTCTCGTATCCGAACCAAGTTATAAGCATTCCGCAGATCCAGCTTAGTAAAAAACAACGCCTCCTGCAAGCGTTTGAATGCGGAATTCATCAACGGAAGTGGGTATCGGTTTTTAATGGTAATATTATTCAGGGCCCTGTAATCAATACAAGGTCTCAGGCCACCATCCTTTCTGTCCACAAAAAAGAACCCCGCCCCGGCAGGGTACGTAGATGGTCGAATAAAACCATTAGCCAGTGCTTCCTGAATATATTCCCGCATTGCCTTCCGCTCAGAACCTGACAGTGAGTACAATGAACCCCTAGGGGGAGTGGTGCCTGGGTGGAGATTGATCTCACAATCATAAGGGCAATGAGGAGGTAAAGTTGAGGCCTGTTGTTTACTAAAAGCCTCCGCGAGATCAGCATAAGCACTAGGTACGTTATGAAGCAGACAAAATTTCAATGCAGCCCCTAAATTCTCACCCTGTTCAATCTCAGCCGAATCTATGAAGTAAGGTGACCAATTGATTTAGTTTTGAAAGCAAAAACTTTTCCCATTCTTGCTTTATCTAGGATTCCAACTGCTCAATACTTTGCAGCCTCTTTTGTCATACTTTTCGTTTCATAATGTGCCAAATATTGCCAGTGGGCGACAGGTCTGAATTGCAGCCAGACCACTTTAGCACCCAGACTTTTTTACTACTGAGCCATGCTGTTGTAGTATGTCCAGGGTGTGCTGTATGGGATGGTGCTGCTGAAATGACCAAGGCTTTCCCTTAAAAAAGGCATCTGGATGGCAGTAAATGTTGCACCAAAACCTGTATATATGGTTTACCATTCATGGTGTCTTCACGGATATTCAAGTTACCCATACCATGTGTACTAATGCCCCCCATACCATCATGGATGCAGGCTTTTGAATTCTTTACTGATAACAAGCCAAATGGCCCCTCTCCTCTTAAGCCCAGAGGATGTGGCATCCATTATTTCCAAAAATAATTTCACATTTTGATTAGTTGAACCACAGGGCAATTTTCAACTTCACCTCACTTCATTTTAAATGAGCTGGAGCTGAGAGAGGAAGGCATTGTCTCTGAAATGTGTTTATAAATGGTTTAATGTCTACATGGCATAGTTTAACTCGTATTTGTGGATGCAATGACAAACTACACTGAACAAAAATATAAAGGTCCCAGTTCAAATATTGATGCCACATGGAGTTAACAACTCTAATTGAGCATATGCTGATTTGTATAATAGGGATATTTCTCTTGATTTGTGTACCATTTTTTAATCCATCTCTCTGTCAGTGAGCATTTGCTCAGTGATGCAGTGATTTCAGTCAGTACATGGGTGTGGCATTTCCAGACGGTGATCAGACAGAATGAGCAGTAACCAGACACTCCTTATACTGGGGACAATAAATCCTATCCCACAATTCTGCACAGCAGCAATATTTAAAGCAGTGATCTTTCACATGGCCAATCGCATAAAGAAACGTATATGATGGGCTGGGGACTGATAATTACGTTGGCTGAAGTAAGTGCGTTCGGATTCAGTAATTAGCGGGGTTGTGTTACTAAGTTGTTAGGAATAAGTTATTAGGAGTTCCCCCTTACACATTTCCTTTATTTTATGACATTTTCCACAAAGGTTAAAGATAAGTGGTTCGGTTTTAGTGGATGGGCCATAATTTTTTGGCTTTTGGGACGCAGCCCCTGTGGCCATGCCATCCTCAGATGCCTCTCAGTCCTCATACTTGTGAAATGTGTGTTAGCGAATAGCTGCTGAAATGAAGGATTGCAGACAGCAACTGAAATGTGGGTTTGGAAATAGCTGCTGAAATGTGAGTTTGAGAAATAAGGCTTTGCGAACATCTGATTATATGAGGGTATGGGAATACCTGCTTAAATCAAGATTTGAAAATAGCTGTTGAAATAAAGATATGAGAATAGCTACTGAAATTTGCGTTGGAGAATAATTGATGAAGGTTTGAAAATACAATGCTGCCTAAATGAGGATTTGAGAATAGCTGCTGAAATAAGGTCTTCAGAATTACTGCTGAAATGTGGGTTTTGGAATAGCTGCTGAAATGAGGGTTAGGTAACACTGCTAAAATGTGAGCTGAGGAATAACTGCTGAAATATGGGTGTGGGAATAGCTGCTTGAAAAGAGGGTTTGGGAATAACTGCAGAAATGTGGATTTGGGACAAGCTGCTGAAATGAGGATTTGAGATTTTCTGATGAAATATGAGTTTGGAAAAAACTGCTAAAATGTTGGTTTGGAACTAGCTGCTGAAATGATAAGAATTTGGGAATAACAGCTTAAATGCAGGTTTGGAAATAGCTGCTTAAATTAAAGTTTGAGAATTGCTGCTGAAATATGAGTGTGGGGAAAATTGCTGAAATTATGGTTTGGGCATAACTGCTAATATTTGGGTTTGGGAATAGCTTTTGAAATGTGACTTTGGGAATATTTGGCGAAATAAGGGTTTGACAATACCCGCTGAAATGTGGGTTTGGGAAAAGATGCTGAAATGAGATTTTGGGAATAGGTGCTGAAATTAGGGTTTGAGAATATCTGCTGAAATTGGTCTTGAGAATGGTCTTGAGAATTGTTGCTGCTGAAACGTGGGTTTGAGTATAGTGGCTGAATATGGATTTGGATAAAAGTTACTTAAATTACAGTTGGGGAATTGCAGCTGAAATTTGGGTTTGGGAGTAAGGGTTTGATAATAGTTGCTGGGATTAGGGTTTGGGAATAACAGTTGAAATGTTGGTTTGAGAATAGCAGCTGAAATGCGGTCTAAAGAATAGCTGTTGAAGTCTGGGTTTGAATAGAATGGCTGGAATCTGGGTTTGGGTATTTCAGCTGAAATGAGAGTTTGGAAATAGCGACTGAAATGTGGGTTTGGGAATAACTGCTGAAATAAGGATTTGAAAATAGTTGCTGAAATTAGGGTTTGGGAATAACTGCTGAAATGTGAGTTTGGGGATAGCTGCTGAAATGTGGGTTTGGGAGTGGCTACTGAAATGAAAGGTGAGGAATAGATGCTGAAATGGTGGTTTTGGAATAGCTGTGGAAAAAATGTGGGTTTGGGAAACGTAGCTGAAATGATTATTTGGGAATACTTGCTGAAATACGGGTTTTAGAATAGCTGCAGAGGGTTTGGGTATACCCTCTAAGATCAGGTTTTGGGAATAATTTTTATCAGGAGGGTTTAGGAATGTCTTCAGAGATGAGTTCTACTCCAGGGTTGTTTGTCTGTGGAGGTTCCTGTTTTTGCTGGACTCCTCAGCTCATCTTTGTTCGCTCCTCTGACCTCATCATCATGCGCTTCCGTCGCAGTCCCCTGGGGCTCCATCTCCCAGCACTGCACAGAGGAACGCAGGACAGGCCTGTTCCTCTGGTGTCCTGCCCTGTGGGGGTGTCCTGTTGCTGAGGGTTTGTCCTGGGTGTTTCTTGTTACTCTGGGTTCTATGGCCCAGAATGGCAGACCTGTTTAGGACTCTATGGTAGTGCTCTATTGGCGCATAAATCTGTACCACTGGCCAGAAGTACATAATTAATTTGCGCATTGTTCGCTGGGAAAATTTACTACACTACTACATTTACTTATTAAAGCCTAGTGACAATATTACTTTTACCATTATTTTAATATTGTTATTCTTCATGGGCACATTAGGGTGGTCTAGTTCCCTTTCTAAAAGTGTGGGCTGCATAGAGGCATCAGAGCCTAGTGTCAGTACTATCATGGGCCATGAAAACTGACATCAGGGCACAGTGAAAACAGACTCATAAGTAAATCTGTGGCTTAAATTAACAAACCATGTGCTGATACATATTGAAACCCGCAATCACAGCGTTTCTTCCTCCAGAGTGGAAGTTGACACCCCTGCTGTGAAGAGGAAAGCTGAGGTCCGTTGGGAAAATCCCAGCTCTGCTCCAAGTTTTTAAAGATCTGCATCAGGTTAAGTCTTATCGCCTTTCACCCCCCCAGGGCTTCAGTCAGAGTTATAGGATCTGTTCTAAAACGCTCATCTTTAATTGATATTGGGCCATTCAGAGCTCCGCTGAGAGTCTGAAGTAAATGTGATTCTGCTCCGGAGTCCTGTAAAGCAAACTGCTCCAAGTGCAGCTGCAGTTTAACTTTATCATCTGAGGCAAGAAACATGGTCCCTCCGTGGCTTATTTGGTTAAGGTAGTGAACTCGTCTTTTCCTATGGCAAGCAATCTTTTTCCACTGTAATTGGAGCCTTTCATGGTCTCACTGTCACAATTTTATGTCTGATGGAAGAAGAAAAATAGTATGAGGAAAACAATCAAAACAGAGATGGTGCAAAGGTACTTTGTACGAACAAATTAGTACGGGGGTCCCGGGGCCTGTCACTTTGTGCGTGACGTTTCATCCATCACACTGTTCTTCCCTGGGGGGCCGCATCTGCCCCATTAACCTCTCCAGCTTAAACTTGTAAATTCGCATGGGGCTGTAGAGGTTAGTAGAGATCTGAACCTTTGATTCTGAAGCTGCTGTTCAGCTATGCTGGGACACTGCAGTGGGGATTAACTTATTGAAGTAATCTCCTCTTTCTCAGCTCTTTTCTGCCACGCAGCTGTTAACTTTACGCTTTACCTCAGTACGATGGTGTTCCTGCAGTGGAAGAATGGGCATGAAATAGCTTCTCTCTGTCTGGAGTAGATCACAGAATTTAAGCAGCTCAGTTGATTTTGATTTTTACATGCATTTACTGTATAACGAGTATCCAGTTGAGTATGTTCATGTGTAGTAAAATATGCGGAAAAATCTGTAAAGTACACTAGTACTGTAGTGCTGCTAGGCGCATCCGGTGTGTTTGCAGTGATATTTGCAGTGATTAGAGTGTATTTGATGTGATTTTTGTTTGGTGTATTTAGAGTGATGAGTGTCCTGGGTGTATTTGATGTCAACAGTGGGTGAGGAGCATTGGGAGTGTTTGGTATGTTTAGAATATTTGATATCACTCGCATGTCTAATGTTTTTGGGCAATTAGTGTGTTCGGCGTTTTTATGGCGATTGGTGCGTTTGGCGCATATATGGTGATTTGCATGTTTGATGTATTTGGGGTGATTAGTATGTTCGGTTTATTTGAGGTGATTATAGTGTTTGGTGTATTTGTGGTGATTAGCATTTGGGGTGATTACTGTATTTGTAGTATTTGCCATCATTAATGAGTTTGGTGTATTTGGGATGACCAGCATTTTGGTGATTATCATTTTTGTGTATTTGCCATTGTTTTTATGTTTGTTGTATTTATGCTGATTAGCATTTAGGATGAGTAGTGTTTGGTGTATTTGCCATCATTACTGTGTTTGGTGCATTGTGGGAAGATGAACATTTGGGGTGATTGGTATGTTTGGTGAATTACTGTGTTTGGTGTATTTGGGGTGATTAGTGAATTTGGTATGTTTAAAGGTGCTTATTGTGTTTGGTGGGATAAGGTTGTTTGATGTATTTGGGATGATGATTGTGCTTGGTGTATTTGGGCTGATCATTATGTTTGGTGTATTGTATTTGGGGTGATTATTGCGTTGGGGATGATCAGAGTGTTTGGTATAATTGGGGTAATTAGTGTGTTTAGTGTATTTGGGATGTTCAGTGTGTAGTGTAAGATGGGTTTGGGGTGATAAGTATGTTTGATATATTTGGGTTGTTTATTGTAGTGAGTGTGATGTGTTTGGTGTGATTAGTAAGTTTGATATATTTGGGTTGTTTAGTGTAGTGTGTGTGGTGTGATTAGTAAGTTTGATATATTTGGGTTGTTTAGTGTGTTGTGTTTGGGGTGACTGGAATGCTTGGGGCCTCAGTGTGCCTGAGGCTGATATCCCCTGTTTGCGCTGCTCTGTGGAGGTGGTGTTGGCAGAGCAGAGATGATCAATCACGGGTCTGGAAGGGGTTAGTCAGTTTGATGGGGACAGTGCCAGTTTGCTGCTGGGATTGTCCAGATTGTCCAGGTTTCTGCTGAACATGCAGTCCGTAAAAATGTTTTCTCGTCAAGACAGCGGTGCGCTGTCGCCTGGATGCCAGTTGTCATTGCTCTAGAACTACAGTGATCCAGACCCTTACCCTTCAACCTCCCCATTGATTAGTTAGCTGTTTATGAGAATTAACATATTGCTCTGTAATTGATCCAGACGTGCTGTGGTTCATACAAAGCCATGATTTATCGGCAGAGAGTTAAGGGGACTTGGCCCCACACTGTGAGTCTACGTTTGCAGCATCCCTGGGGACTCTCCAGCGAAGCGGAAACGCTCGCATTCTGATTCAGGTCAAGTGAAGCAGTGACACATATCCTGAGGGCGGAGTTGGATGATGTCATGAGTGCAGTGAGGGTGTGATATGCAGAGCGCTGGAGAAAAATTTATTTAGTCGGATACCCTGGAGAAATGCCAGCGAGAACAGTTGGAAGTGGGGAGCGTGAGCCTGAGAAACAGGGTTAAAGGCCCTGGGGTGGTTTGTGTTAAAGGGCCTTGCTTAAGGGCCCAATGCCAGAGTTCTCCCCAGCTTCATCTCCCCAGAAGCAGGTCAACATTCCAGACCCCAGCAGAGGCTCAAACCAGCAACTCAACTGTAGCCAGTCAGCCACCACCAGCCTATCCTGTCCTACTGCCTTCTGCATCTTTATTTAGCAGGCAGTTGGGTTAGGGGCTGAGATTGGGGTTGACCTTATATTTGACTCTGTATGTGTCAAGTTATGGCCGAATCAAGCCCAGCAGACACACTGATCGACCGCGGGGTTCAGGAAAAGTCCGCAGCCATTGGAGACGTCACCGTCAGGTGTGAATCATCTCAATTGACTCCAGGAGAATGTTTAATCAATATTGAAATGGTTACTCTTCACTTATCTAAGAGAACAAGCATGCAGAAAGCCACGTTTTACTGATGTGCAGCATAATTACTGTGTGACTAACCATTAGCTATACCAAGCTCAACTCAGGAAACGGGCCAGTCAAACTGAAAGACTGGAGATCTTGTCAGTAGTTCTGACTGCTAAGATCTACAGGGGTCCAACTGCAACTCATAACTGGATGAGCTTATTGTAACCCCAATATAACAGTCACAACCATGGTTATAATATCATTCAGTCACTGTTGGCCAGATTTCATGTTTTACCTTTCTCATTTCTGAGTTTTTAAACTAGGCAAACAAATCAGCAGTTCATGTGATTTAATATGAGATATTTCTGCGGTGTTTATGAAAAACAATAATATTTTGAAAAATGCATTGGGTATCCATAAAGCCAATACCCTAGTGCATATCCTTGTGTTTTTTTTAATAAGTCTCAGAAGGGGGATATTGATTGTTGAGGGGGATACACTGTCTACAGCTTTATAATGTAGTGCTGGACTCTTGCAGAATTATAAGTAAACTATGATAACGCTCACTCATGTAAGAGATTGATGTGTGTCCTGCTCGTGCGATTGGAGTCGAAGCTGTCCATTCTCATCAGATTATGTGTGAGTGACAGCTCATCGAATACACACAGGCCATAGGACAGAGAATGTGGGAGGAGAGGAGATGGAGACAGATGATTGGAGAGATGGAGAAAGGGTGAGGGAGTGAGGCAGAGAGAGAGAGAGAGAGAGTTGAGGGAGAGGTAGAGTAGAAGAGGGTCAGTGAGAAAGACTAGATTTTTTAGAGAAGGTGAGAGTGAGTGAGAGGGAATGGAAAGCTTAAGGCTTTGACTTCTGAGGAGGAAAATGTTCGTTTTTGTTACGTCTTGAAGATTCATTTCAATGCAGTTACCTGTGATATTTCTGGAAAAAATTAACACTTCAGGTCTCTCAGGTGTTTGTCTTGGTCAGGGTTACGGCTGTGTTTCTGAGTGTTCAACGTTCAGGGAAGTACGTATTTACAATGTTAAAATACCAGCACTTTGCAGTGAAAGTAAGCCGCAAATTGCACCATCCTAAATGACTGCTTCAGTAACGAGTCCACTGGCAGTAACAAAATGGTAACGGATTGGATGAGTGTCAAACAAGCCTCATTTCTCGACATATTCCTTTCATTTTGCTGCGGGGTATTTAATGTGAAATGCTTGTTCATCACTGACTTATGAGGAGAAGAGCAAAGCAAGACCGTTATATCTGATTGTTATCAGACCGTTTTCCTGTTTGAGATTTTAGGGAACATGAACTGAACTCGTTCCATACATTCATTCTGATGGCTCATGGCTAATTCTGAAGATATTTTGTGAATATTAAACATGCAAAGATTTCAGATAATGTCTTTCATCATTGAAATAAGGCAGTGTGTTCAATTTTTTTTAATTAAATGGAAGGTGTCTAATGCATCCTAATTTAGTTTTGAGAAAGATGAGCCTTCCATTCTCAGAATGTTAATCTTTTGACATTTAGAGTCAAATAGGCTTGCACAAACAATTCACTTTAATCTAAGATCTTGAATTGTTGGTTTACAATATAAGTTTCATTTATTCCCCCTTATTTTGATTGACTCTGATTGCAAAACAATTAATAGAAAAACTGTTATTTCAGAGTGTATAATTTCTGTGTTGTTTTGCGGGGGGTGGACAATATATTGGAGGCATCCCTGGAAAATGACTTTGACTTAAATATCTGGGAGTGTTTGGGAATTTCAGTTACAATTGCACCTACGCCAGTGATTCCTATTCATTTGATTTGACGTCTAATTAGCGTCGTGTCTCTGCTAAAGGAGGCCGACAGCAGAACCTCGTTCCAACAACAAATGAGAACGCTTGCAAAGGGTAATAAAGGGGCTAAAAAAGTTGGTCCCTAAATCGCAGGTGTGTCAGTCACAAAATGGCAAAATTTTTGAGATGGCAAAAATTGTAAGCTTCAGTCAAAAATTATAACAACATGCTAAAAGGAGAAAGCGGCAGCAGCGGAAAGAGGTGTGGCTGGAGGTCAGAGCTCTGAATGGGGCGGATGGACTCCTGCTAGGATAGTTGTTTATAACCACAGAACTAAAGCTGTAAAACTCGTAAGAAAAGGTCATGAATCCATATCTGAAGCAGCCTAAACAAGACCAGTATGTTGTCAATTTTACAAAGCAGGTACTCCTTATGGTTATTATGGTTGTTGTTTTTTTAACTTTGTATAATCAGTGGAACTTCATTTTTTCTTGTCATGTGTTGCCCCATTAATACTGCCTCAGGATTCCTGCCAAAAGCGTTCTTGTGAAAAATAAGAAATATGTCATACATGTGCAGTATCTATAGGTCCGCCCTGTCTGTAGATGAGTGAATAACTGCGGTAAAGCATGGATGAGCTGTAACATCGAAGACCACATAGCAGCTGCTATATTGCACACACCCCATCTGAGGGTCTGTTTACTATTGCAATTTCTCTGTTACTCCTCCTGTTCTTTACTCCTTTATTACTTTTTCAAGAGCTTTCCAACAGGGAATTCTTTGTCTTTCCGCCGCTGGAAAGAGAAGACAAATAAAAGATGTTTGGACAAACTCCATTTAAACAGCTCATTTGTATTCTTGCCCCTGTAAGAATACCAACATAATTAAGTTCACATAATTGGAGCAGTTCATTGTCCCCAATATAATTTAAAAGGCATCTCATTTTTTGCGGCGCTGATGTGAACCTTTCACACAGTCTCCTCGTTGCTTTGCAGAAATATCTGTCTTTGTCTCGCGGTCATGGGTCTGCAGTGCCATTGTTGGCTAATCGTTTTTATGTTGCGGGTAACTTAGAAGGTTAGTTAACATAAAGTGAGAAGTTCAACTTCATTATAAAAAGTTCTCAGAGCCGTTACTAGTATAATTTCCTCAAATCTATTCTGGTAAATGCTTCCTCTCATTTTTAAAGTGGCTTGCTCCATTTAGCAGCCCATGCAAAATTTGCCCAAATATATAGGGAAATATGCCAATTAGTGTAATTTTTATACTGCACTAAAATTGTTTCTGAGCTTGGAAGGCTAAATAGAGTTTTTATCGTGGTGAGCTTACTTATTGAGTGGAATATCTTGCCAGGCTTAATTAGACAGTGGAATGATAATGCTCCCTCTATAATTAAAAGTGTAATTCTGCGGAGACTCATATTCTGCTGTCGTGCAACAGAGACTCATTCTCCACTGTCACATGAGGAAGACCCATACTCTACCGTTACTCTGCAGGGACTCAGGCCATACTGTGGCATTACAGAGGTTCATACCCCACTGTCACACTACACAGACTAATACACTACTGTCATGCTACAGACGGTCATACTTTACTGTCATGACTCATACTCTACTGTCTTGCCACCGAGACTCATACTCTTCTGCTGCACTTCAGAGACTCTTACTCTGCTGTCACATTTTAGAGACTTATACTCGTCTGTCATGCTACGGCCTCTGTCTGGCTACAGAGACACTCCTCTACTGTCAAAGTACAAAGAGTCACTCTAGCATCACACTAAAGAGACTCATTCTTGATTGTTACACTTTGTCGGCAGCTGTCAATCTCCGGAGATCGTGGATCTGTGCCTGGGTTCATTATGATGTGTTCTGGGGCATCACCTGGTCTGGCTGTACAGCCCGATGCGGAAGCAGCAAACTCTGCCGCAGGTGGCACATCTGTAGGTAGTGTCCTGGACGACAGACTGCTGTATTTTTTCCGCCCGGTGCGTTTCTCCTCAGCAGCTTGTCTCTGCTTGGCCTCAGAACTGGAGAGTCCTTGACATAGCTCTGTTCGCCAACAGTTCCTGTCTGCACCAGGCTCCTCCCACCTTGCAGGGATGATGTCAGCTGACTTCAGGTCTCTCTTGCACATATCTGTTAAGCGTAGGTGTGGCCGTCCGTATGGTCTCTTTCCCGAAGCCAGCTCATCATACAACAGAGTCTTCAGGATCCTAACATCTGGCATGCAGTGGACATCACCTAGCCAGTTGAGGCTTCGTTGCTGGAGGGTGGTGAAGATGCTTTGAGAGCCGGCTCTGTGAAGGACCTCGTCTGTCACATAGAATGTGCCTCAGGTTGCGCAGGTGGTAGGTGTTGAGTCTCTCTTCTTGCTTTGAATACGGAGACCAGCGCTCGCTGCCTTGTAGGAGGTAGATACAGCGCCCTCCATAATTATTGGCACCCCTGGTTAAAATGTGTTCTTCAGCTTCTAATAAATTCAGTTTTTTTTCCAAAACAATATAGGGCCACAATGAAGAAAAAAAGGAAAATCTAAACTTTAATTCCAATGCATTTATTCAGTGGGAAAAAAATTCCACATTAAGAAATAATTCTTTTACGTCAAATCATGTGTGCTACAATTATTAGCACCCCTAATGTTAATACTTTGTACAACCCCCTTTTGCCAACAAAACAGCACCCAATCTTCTCCTATAATGTTTCACAAGATGGGAGAATACAGAGAGAGGGATCTTCGACCATTCCTCTTTGCACAATCTCTCTAAATCATCCAGTGACCTGGGTCCTCTCCTCTGCACTCTCCTCTTCAGCTCACTCCACAGGTTTTCAATGGGGTTGAGGTCTGGGCACTGAGATGGCCATGGTAGGAGTTTGATTCTGTGGCTGGTGAACCATTTCTGTGTATTTAGGATCATTATCTTGCTGAAAGACCCAGTGACGATCCATCTTCAACCTTCGGGCAGAGGCCACCAGATTTTTATTTAAAATGTCCTAGTATTTCAAAGTGTTCATGAGGCCATGCACCCTAACAAGGTTCCCAGGGCCTCTGGAAGAGAAACAGGTCCACAGCATCACCGGTTCTCCCCCATACTTCAGAGTGGGCATCTTTTGTGTTCCACCAGACCCACTTAGAGTGTTTGTTGCCAAAAAGCTCTATCTTTGTCTCATCTGACCAAAGCACACGGTCCCAGTTGAAGTCCCAGTACCACTTGGCGAACTCCAGACATTTGCGTTTATGATTGTGAGTGAGAAAAGGATTTTTCCGTGCATGCCGCCCAAACAGCTTGTTGGCACGTAGATAGTGCCTGATGGTTGTTTTGGAGACTTTGTGACCCCAAGATGCTACCATTTGTTGCAATTCTTTAACAGTGAGCTTTGGAGAATTTTTTATTTCTCTTACCATCCACCTCACTGTGCGTGGTGGCAAAATAACCTTGCGTCCTCATCCAGGCTTGTTTACCACTGTTCCAGTTGTTTTACACTTGTATATGATTCCTCTGACAGTAGATATGGGCAGGTGCAGGCGAGTGGCTATTTTCTTGTAGCCATTGCCTGACTTGTGAAGGTCGACACACACCTGCCTTACTTGAATGGTGTGTTCCTTTGTCTTTCCCATGTTGAAGAGTGGATAAGAGATATGGCCTCTGTGTCACGTCATATTCATACCCCAGGGAAACAGGAAGTGATGATTTACTCATTAAACGTTCCTAGATACTCTGATCAACTCTGTAAACTACTGTAGAAATGACAGAAATACTTCAATTACATTTATTTCCTAGGAATTGTTAGGGGTGCCAATAATTGTGTAACAGGTGATTTTATGAAAGATAATTATTTCTTAGTCAGGGATTTTTTTCCCCTTAAAATTCACTTGAGTTGATGGTTATATTTTTCTACAATTTTCAGTGTGAGTATGCGTCTGCAATAAAAATTGAATTTATTTTAAGGCTTTTGACACATCTTAACCAGGGGTGCCAATAATTATCAATGGCGCTGTATTCATAGGAGGGTTACCAAGGATGCAGACTCTAAAGACCGCCATATTGGTGTGGATGTTGAGCTTGTAGTTCTGCCAGACTCGCCAATCCATCTGTTAATCTCAGAGTCCAGGGAGAGGTTGTTTGAATCTGTTCAGCCCAAGTAGGTGAATTTGTGTACAACCTCTGGCTGGATGTTGATAATGGTGATTGCAAGTTGGCGCTCAGTGCCCTGCCCCATCACGTTGGTCTTCTTGATGCTAAATGTCATTCCAAAGTCTTCCGTGGCATGTGAGAAGATGTTCATTAGGCTCTGTAGCTGCTGCTAAGTGTGTGTGACTAGTGCAGAGCCGTCCACAAACATGTCTTTGATGGACTTTTCAGTTAGCTTGGTCTTTGCCTCAGGCAGTAGAAGTTGAAGAGCTTCCCGTCAGAGAGAGTGCAGAGGTATACTCTCTCTGACGATGACCCCAGAGCAAGCTACAGCATCACAGCAAAGAAGATGCCGAACAGCGATAGAGCAAACAGGCACCCTTGCTTCATGCCACTGTAGGTACTGAAGGGTTCTGAGGCATCACCGTCAAACTGTACTTCTTGCCAGTGTAGAGGGACTCAATCACACTAAGAAGCTTGGGAGGCATCCAATCTTGCCTAGCTTCTGGAACAGGCTAACACGGCTCACAAGGTCGAAGGCTTTGGTGATGTTGATGAAGGTAATACACGAAGGTGAACCCCCGCAGGGCAGAAGGCAATGGTTCAGAGCCCACAATCCAAAATCAGAATCCCAGGGACATAATCCAGATTGTACACAGGGCAGAAAACAAAACTCAGGGTCGGGCAAAGCAGGTTCGATACACAGGCACAGGAATATCAGAGGTAAATCCAAAGCCAAAATCCAGTAAACGTACTCCGTTTCAAACAGGGCAGCAGAGACAAAACTCAGGGTCGGGCAAAACAGGTACGGTACACGGGCACAGGGATATCAAAGGTAAAGCTAAAATCTGAATCCGGGACGTTCCAGTCAGAAGTATAACACTAAGAGTACAAGGCATCAACAATCGCAGCATAAGGAAAATGTTCTGACAAGAGTTGTTTGTGAAAAGACTGCTTAAATACACGTAGGGGAAGTCACATGCTATGCTAGGGAACAGGGAGCTGGATCAGACTATTTAACAAAGGAATGAACAAGAGGAAGTACCTAACCACATGAAATTGGCGAAAGCCAAAACGCGGACAGGGATTAAACAGACAGCCTATGACACACCTACGGCTCCAGTTAGGGAGTTCTAAAGTGCACAGAGTGAGAGGTAGAACAGTGATTAACAAGGTGCAGAGAATCTGCTGAAGCACAGCAGAGTAAAATGAGTGAAGGCAAGGGGCGGAAACTAGAGCAGAGCGAGTGCTGAGAGCTCGTTCGTCAACTAGTAAAGTGTAGCTATACAATCCCTAGTGCTTTTCAGTAAGTAAGTACTATATACAATTTTAATTAGTGTTAGTAATATATCTAAAATAGTAAACTGTTAGTATTGTTAGTAAAGAACCCAGAAACCATGAAATCACCTGAATCTGAGGCACATGAGACTGGGGAAATAAAACTGTCTCAGAACACAAGACACAACTGGGAAACAATGTGCACTGCAAGGTATGAGAATAACAACAAGTGTCAACAACATGGCAATATCTCCCGCCGCCTCAATTTTATGTGTCCGTACGGACAAACAGACAGAGCCCAATACTATATCCCCCGCTTCGTGCTAATCGTGCGGCGGGGGATAAAAACCAGAATGATAACTAAACTGTGAATATGGGAAATGGCAGGAAAAAGGCATGGCAAGGCAAGACAGGCAAAAAACAAAACATGGCATGGAATAACTCAAAACACATGGCATGGAGTCAGGGTAATAACAAAAACATGGACAGGCAAAAGCAGAATCATAACACACGTTAAAAATGGTAAGAAAAAGAGTTAGCTAATAAACTAATTATAAATTAAAATCAACAAAATTGAAGAAAGGGGTCTTAGTTAAAAGCCAAATTAAAAAGATGGGTCTTGAGTCTGCTTTTAAAAATCTCAGTATTCTCCGCGGCCCTCAGGTTTTCCGGCAGGCTGTTCCATAGGCGTGGGGCATAATGCTGGAAAGCTGCCTCACCATATGTTTTTGTGTTTGTTCTGGGAATTACTAAAAGGCCGGTGCCGGAGGACCTCAGGGTCCGAGAGGGTTCATAAGATTAAAGCAAATCTGACAGATAAGAAAGATGGTGCAAGATGGTGCAAGACCATTAAGACATTTAAAAACTGTTAAAAGGACCTTAAAATCAATCCTGAAACACACAGGGAGCCAATGCAGTGATTTTAAAACCAGTGTTATGTGTTATGTGAGCCCGCTTTCTGCTCCTCGTCAGCACACATGCAGCTGAATTCTGAAGCAATTGAAGGTGTGATGTACTTTTTTTGGGAAGACCAGAAAGCAGGGCATGGAAATAGTCGATACGGCTGGAAATAAAAGCATGCATGAGCATTTCTGCGTTGGCCCAAGAGAGAAATGGGCGGACTCTGGCTATACTCTTGAGATGATAATAGCCTGTTTTAACTGCATTCATAATATGAGGATTAAGGTCAGAGTCAAAAACGATGCCCAAATTTTTAACTTTTTCTGTTGGCTTCAATGACAGTTCCTGTAAGTTTGAAAGATGCTTCTCTCTCTTAGCCTCTGGATCGATAACTAAAACTTCAGTCTTGTCCTGGTTGAGCTGCAAAAAGTTTTCTGCCATACAGGATTTAATATCTAAAATTCAGTTAAAAAGGGCATCAGTTGGCCTTGTATCGTCAGGAGACATGGCTTTGTAATGCTCAGTATCATCAGCATAGCTGTGAAAATTGATACCATGTCTCCTCATAACAACTGAATAATAATAAATACAATAAAAAAAGTGGACTTTTCCAATTTAAAAACAAATGTTCTAGTCGCTTCTCTTATGATTTAGTAGTGAAATTACAGTGGGAATGAATGACTGTTTTGATCTGTTTGTTCTAGTTTTAGGGACCCTATAACGCGGACGAGATGGTAAAATATTAAATTCCTGGTACAGTGGGTGGTGATGGTTACTAACTATAGACTTCACTTTGTTTAAAACTTGTTTCTTATACAATGTGCTAAGACTAGTTTGTTGTGTTCCAATAACTTTGCTATAATGTTTTTACACTGTACACTAAGATTTCCAAACCAGCAAATGAGTGAAAAACTTTAAACACTTTCAATACACGATTGAAATAAAAAAACACTAGCACCTTTCTGTCAACTTCAAAAAAATTCAACTTCCTCAGGAAAAACCGCTGCTGTTGGCATTTACTTAAAATCATGTTAATGTTATCTTCCCATCGTAACTTATTGTCCAACATAGAACCAAGATATTTGTATTTCTCGACGACTTCCACTTTTTTACCATTTATACATCAACTTTTGGTGAATCTCTCCTAAAGTCATAACGTTCTCAAGCGGAAGCATGTATAAATTGAAAAGTACGGGGGCTAGGATTGAGCCTTGGGGGACGCCACATTTAATTTCATGGGTCCCTGAGGAGCTTGTATTCATAGTTACTAAAAATTTTCAATCTGTAAGATAGAAGTTGAACCATTTATAGGCAGTACCAGAGAGTCTTACCTGGTGTCTGAGTCCATTCAAAAGTATTTGGTGGTCTACTATACCAAAGACTGCGCTGAGATCCAGTAGTACCAGGACTGAAATCTTGTGCAGGTCTAAATTGTGCCTAGGATCATTAACAATCTTCACCAAAGCCGTCTCTGTACTGTGGTTTGTCCTAAAACCAGATTGATGCGTTTCAAAAATATTATTTTTAATGAAAAATTAATTCAACTGAATAAACACAAATTTCTCAAAAATTAAATTTAATAATGGCAAGGTAGATACAGGTCTAAAATGATTAAGAATATCAGGATCCTTGTTGCTCTTTTACAGATGGGCCTCACCACTGCCTTTTTAAAGGCAGCAGGGAAGACACCTGTCTGAAGAGAGCAATGAACAGTGTTCTAAAGCTAACCTTCAAAGGATCCATAAAATGTTTTCAAAAATGTGGTGGGGAGGGATCTGAAGGACAGGTGGTCAGGTTTGCTTGGGAGAAAACTACGAAAACTGTTTAGTGTTTCCTCAGGTAGAAGCAAACCTTCCTTTCTATTATAAACAGTTTCCTGGTTAGATAAAATACTGGATCTAATAGAGTCAATCTTGCTCCTGAAGTGGTCTGCAAATAGCTCATATAAAGAATCAGTTATAGGAGTTTTGTGTTTATTAAAATCAAGATTGATTAAGTGATTTATGGTGGAAAAAAGACTTTGGAGTTATTTTTATGAGCAGAAATTATGTTTGCAAAGTCTGAATTCCTTGCCTGTTTAACCCCTTATGAACTACGGCCCGATACCCGGAGCCGATTATTACGCATTATAAATACAGCACGTTTCCAAATCCCGACATTCTCAAACGGCATATACACATTTCGCGAAGAAACTTGGCCAAAAACTCACGTAAAACATTTTTACCTCAACCAAACACAATTCAAGCACCAAGCAAGTAAATAAGCATGCAGCAAAACAAAGGATAATATCATATCAGCGCTGAATCGCCTGAATTTCTGCTGAATTCGTTCTATGCATAAAAACGATACCTCAAATAAAAGAGGAAAGTCCACAGAATGCAAAGATATGAACCCTGTCATTTTAAACCGACACCACATTGAAAGAACAGCAGGCATACACTTTACAGTCTACAGAGATGAGCAGAAAAAAAATCTTACCTTTGATATTTTGCAATAAAAAAAAACTGCTCGAGGGTAAATCTGTGCTTGCTTTTATTTGCCCAATGTGTTCGCATTATAACGAAGCTAGATCTGCCAGGATCCTAGCATGTTCTTTCCCAGGGCGTTGCTTCAAAGAATTCAGCTCTGTAGCATTTAGCTTCCTTGCAATGTATTTTCCTGTCTGCCATCGGCTTGTGATGCTGTCAGTAAGACTGCCGGTAGGAATTTGATTGTATGAGTCCTGATGATTCTTACGAACTCTAAACCACCTTAATCGTAGAAACCTAGCCTGAGCTACTGCCTTGGGTTCCCACTGCGTCAAACTGAGTCCATGGGACTTATGCATGTTCTTGAATAGCGCGACAATATAAACGCATAACTAGTTTGTTTGAGGTATCAAAGTCGTTTTCAGACAGAATCTTTGCACTATTCCACACAAATACTGAGACTACAACAGTACAGTACGTATTTTCCTTACCCATTTGTTGAATGGGAAATTTGAGCAAAGACTTGTTGTCAAGTGGCGTAGCCTATGGGATAAAATGCCGCGCTGCTGAAAGGAAATTGTGAAGGAACGATCGCTGATCAGGGTACTTTTTTTTTTTTTTTTTTTTTGGGAAATAATTGCAGTTTCCTTCTACAAACAATGGCTGGGGTATTGTTATTCTTACTTTTCTTTTATATTTTTTCACATGGCCTTTGTATTTATCATTTTGTTTATTTGTTTCGGTTTTTAATAAATATGCTCCAGTGGAGTCAAACTTAATTTTCATTGTATGTATCATCTTTGAATGGGAAATTGCATAGGCAACAAAACTGGCTGAAATAATAATAATTGTTTTTATTCTAAAAATTTTTAAATGTTGTATTTGGATTGAATGGATGCCTGTTGTGATGTATAAGTGAAATTTTATGGGTTTCACAGCTTGGTATCTGAGAAATCTGAAATGGAACACAAGGTACCTAAATTGCCAAAATGGAGAAGCCACCTAGACATTCCTCTCTAATTTTGCTCTGATTGACCTGATCAGAATAAACTTTGGCGTTTCTGTGCAGTAATTTTTTAGAGGTTTCAGGCTGAAACTCACTGTGTTCCATCTCCATTTACTCTGACTCAGTGACATATATGGTGATTTTTACATTAGTGCTGAAATCCCAAATGGTTTTACCTTTATTACGATACCAAGATTATTCAAGCAGTCGCAGAGATATATTCATTTCATTTTGGGCTTGACATTTTCCAAAAAGAGGCTTGGGGCTTAAGGGGTTAATTGCATTGTTATTTATTTTAAGCTGTTCATGGTAAAGTTGATAGTTTATGATTAAATTATTCTTCCTCCATTTCCTTTTTGCCATCCTACATTTCCTTTTCAGTTTTTAGCCAACCGTCATAGCTAACGGTATTGTTTAGATATCCTGTCGAGTTAGTAACTATGGCTAACTGGGTTTTCACCAAGGGGTGTCTGCTTACAGTGACGAGTTTTTCACGGAACCTGTCTTCCTGTATGGGAGATATTACCGCAAAATATTACCATTTATATTAGGACTACCAAATATATAAATTCAAGCAGAAATTAATTTAGAAAAAATTATCAAAAAATTAAACATACCTCTAAGTTCATCATGTTGAGACATCTTGCAAGACAAAACAAACCTTCAAACGCTTAGAAAACTGGGTTGCTGTTTGAAATAGCAAATGGGATGTGTGAACTGCCATAAAGATTTGAGAAGTGAAAGACAAAGTGATTACCTGTCAGTGATTTTGCTTTATACATCCTAAATGAGTGAAAAACACTTATCACAGAATATACATACAAAATATATACCAATTGTCTTGACACAAAATATCATAACACAGAATCCCCAAGTAGCCTATTGGAAAAGTATCGGTCGGAAATTGAATAACAGTGACTGCGTTTACATGCACACCATATTCCGATTAAGGTCCATATTCCGATTAAGGTAATATTCAGATTAAGCTGTTTACATGCGCTGAGCGATGGGGATATTCCGTTTACATGTTTATTAGCATATCCACCACTTAGGTCTAATCTCAACATTGGGGTTTCAGCAAATATAACGCTCGAAAGTAATCTTCATGGCTTTGGTTGCCTTCAGTTAGAGCTTTAAAGCCGACATAGACTCCACTGTCTTGGCCATTGCCATCGCCAGAGCTTACTGTAATTTGCTATTCTTATGAACTGCCGTATCCGAAAAAAACTGCTACTCAACTGGGTTGAAAACATCCTGCTTTTGCTGCGTGCCTTGTGGTTATCATTACTAGACCGGCTAGCCGGCTTACTTTAAGTTACAGTCAGGATGTCCTCTATTCAAGCTAGATTAGATTAGTTATTAGCCAGCTAACTTTGCCAGCTTGCCATCTAACTCATTAGCCAACTTGTACTCTAGACTTTCTTGCAAGGACGAACTTTGTGCAGCTATCAGCTCTTCTACATGACACTAATCACTACTGATTGATTGTGGAGAGTGACGACCTGACAGTTCCCCAAATATTAGCGATCAAACGTTGAACCTAAAATTACACTCTCATAACTACCTAACCCGTTAGCTAAATTTAGCAGCTAGCAAGAAAACATAAGTAGTGTTATAGCCGTCTCGCTAGCTAACGTCAGACGATACATCAGGGGTGGGCAATTCCGGTCCTGGAGGGCCGGTGTGTATGCAGGTTTTTATTTTTATCAATTACCCTGACAAATTGACTCAATTGGTTGCATACACAAATATAGATTTTTCCAATGATTAGATCAAAGCAAAAGGTTTCATGAAGGGAGACAAGACCAGTCTTTGGTGGTCATTCATGATAATTTAAATAAATGCGCCCAAAATGTCAGATTTCATTAATGGTGTGGCTAATTTAGACAATCAACTAATTAAAGGCTAGAAGTTGGTGTGAAAACCAGAGACAGATACAGCCCTCGTTGCCCACCTCTGCGATACATCATAGTCCCGATTTCCTACATTGTGCATGAACATACGGAAGCTCGTAAGAATTGCAAATTGGAGTAAGATTACGACTGGCGTTAAAAGAGCCACTGCCTTTATTTTTTTCGCTTTGGAATATGCCGCCTTCAGTTTTCCAGCGATGCTGAATTTGGTTGGCACTTGGCAGTTAACACAAAACCAGCCTCTCCACTTTTCGCACACCTTAAAGATATCGTTGTTACAGTGCTTTCGACCATCGATATATTCCAATATATTCATGTCTTTCATTATCTGAATGCACACAGTCGTCTCCTCTTCGCTCCAAAAATGCAAATTCCTTGCGAAGTGAACAGGCGCAGACGTGGTTGAATATTCTTTTTGGGGGCATATTCCGATTAAGGTGTATACATGAGCCAATATTCCGATTAAAACGGGCATATGCCAGGGGTCTTAATCGGAATATTTGGAATCAGAAAATGACCTTAATCGGGTTATTGCACACGTTTACATGACAGGTGTGCAATCGGAATATTCTAATATTCCGATTAATTCAGGAATATTGGTGTGCATGTAAACGCAGTCATTGTAATTTTGACTGTACTGGATTAAGTTAGAAATGCAAGTGTAAAAGTGCCAAGTGTAGTAGTTCATTTTACCTTGCTGTATGCCCATTTACATTAATATTTAGGATTGTTCTCACCGTAATTGGACGTTTCTGGGGTTCATAATTTGGGCTTTTTTTCCGTTCGGCTGTTTTCGTCGCCAGTGCCTGGTGTTTACCAAGGTCAGTATTTGACCCTATAAAGCCACATAACATTAACATAGATGTAGCTATTGAGCTGTATGGTGTACTACAACAAGGTTAGACTCATGCAGACAATAGCGGTGAGCCTTGCACCGGGCTTGTAATGACTGGTAAAAGAGAGAGGCCAAGTACAGCGGCCAGGGAGAGAACGAGCAGCACAGAAACAATACAAACACAGAGAATCACACAGACCACCAGAAAGTATTCGGGCTTCCAAAGGACGTATAATAGTCTGAGAAAATGGAAGCAATGCAAGAGAGAGAAAAAGCAGATAAGGGAAAATTCTTAAACAGGAAGGCACTCCAAAAATAACAGGAAGATATAAAATCACACAAATCCTGAATAGAGAAATCTTCAGCTACAGTGCTTGGCTACAAACAGACACTCTAGCAAAGGAGGTGTGGCACACTTCCAGGTTATGCAGAGTTCGGGCAAGCACTGCCCAGTTCAATCAGCCAGCTGGTTAAAGAATCTGATTGAAAAGGAATTCGATCTCGTAACGGGACGAGAGCACCAAAGAAAACTCCACAACACACACACGCCTCACAAACCATGACAGGGCTACATCCAATAATATGTATACATGAGCTGCTCAGCCAACCGTGACGACTAGTCACTGACCAGTGTAATGAGAATAGAGGCCACTAGATGGCAGTATTTACCTTTTTTTTGTTAAGGCCAGACTGGAGTTATGTTGAGACATGTCCTGGACATGTCTGGGGCAAGTCCCCGAAAATAAAAAAAAAAGAGGTCTAAATGTGGGTGGGGTCTGCAAAAGAGTATATAAGGCAAAGAATTGAGACAGTAAAGTAGTAGGAGAAATTGCAAGAAGAAGGATACGTGTGACCAGACCTGTCATTCTGTTCAAGACCTGTGAAGCTTATAGTGGATTTTTGCCTGTGTTAGAGCCTTTTTCCTCACTCAGCACATCACCAGCAAACCCACAACGGACTGTAAATATTTCTGTTTTTTTTTTTGTTTTCTAATCAATCTTGGTCATTTAGTTGTAGATAGTAGATTAGTTATTTGTTATTGTCTTTGTTCATAAAATGTGGTTAAGTTTTTAAAACTGTGTCTGTCATCCCTTGCTGTTGCTGTAAATTGTAATAACAAATTGGGGCCATAACACCAGTTACTACTGTCTTTCTCAAGTTATCCTCACAGCCTTGTAACTAGTTAGATTTCCATCTTTTTGCGAACAGTACCGTAAATGCATTCATACTCTACTGTCCAACTACAGAGATTCAACCTGGACTGTCTTAATAAATGCATTTATAATCTGCTGCCACACTGCAGAGACCCACAATCTATTGTCCTGCTACAGAAACACTTACTATACTGTCACACTGTGGAACTTCACTCCCTTGTCATGCTATAGAGACATATTCTACCATCACTCTACAGGAATTCATACTCTACTGTTATGCTATGGAAACTCACACTACATACTACTAACTGTCACACTACTGAGAATCAAACTCTACTTTCATGATACAGGGACACATACTCTACTGTCACAATACAGAGATGCTTACTTTATCCTCAAGCCACTAAGTCTCATACTCTACTGTTACTCTACAGAAACTCCTACGCTGCTGTCAAACTACGGAGACTAATTTTACGGTCACATTAAAGAGACTCATATACCTGCTGTCATGCTACAGAGGGTCATGCTCTACTATCATGATACAGAGATTCATACTGTACTGTCACACTAGACACTTTTATTCCGCGTTTCCATCAAGTGGAACGGTTCTGTTCGGTACGGGTCGTGTCACATTTCAGAGGGTTTCCATTACAAAAGTAATGGAAAAAGTAAAGATGGTGCCTTTGGAACCGTTCCTAACCGTTCCCATTTTTCATCACCCCTTCAGTTGGGGTACCAAGGGTTACCATCTGATGCTAATGAAACGGAGCTAAAACACGCCTTCTGTATTGGTCGGGAATCGACATCACTGCCGTCTGTTGATTGGCTAACTGAATCGTCACTCTGTGTGGCGCGACCTCCATAAGGAGACGGCAGGAAAACACCCGTCTTGCCTACCGTTTTGAGAAAAGCATTTTTGGAAATGTCTGTTCGCAACAACGCACTATGGAGCAATAAGGAGGTGCAGATGTATTTAAATTTAGTCAATTTAAAATGCGTACAGCCATTTTTATGCAAACTAATTTGGCTGGAGTTAGTTTGTTTGCTGGCATTGAAATGCGCCGAATAAAAATGTTGCCAGCTAAAGCCGCTTTCACACCGAATGCGGAACAAATTTTTCTTGTGACAGATTACAATCTAAGTCAGTACGTTTTGCGTGTATTCGCGTGTTTGCATTGTTTTTTACCATCCAGTAAAAACAAAACCCCGCCTATATTTAAGGGTACTGTCTGCAGTGGAAACGCAAACCAGACCTAGGGGTTCGGTACCGAAAATACGGTACCAAAAGGGTACGATACCGAAAATACCCCACTGGAAACGTGGCTTTAGTCTACTGTTACTTTACAGGGACTCATACTCTACGGTCATCTTACAGACTCATACTCTACTGTCACCTTACAGACTCATACTCCACTGTCACCTTACAGACTCATACTCTACTGTCAGGTGGTGATCAGTGGACAGCTCAGCCCCTCTCTTCACCCGAGTGTCCAAGACATAGGTCGAAGGTCAGATGACACGACCACAAAGTCGATCATTGACCTCCGGCCTCGGGCGTCCTCGTGCCACGTGCACTGATGGACGCCCTTATGCTTGAACATGGTGTTCGCTATGGACAAACCGTGACTAGCACAGAAGTCAAGTAACAGAACACCACTCGGGTTTCGATCGGGGAGGCCGTTCCTCCCAATCACGCCCCTCCAGGTAACACTGTCGCTACCCACATGGGTGTTGAAGTCCCCCAGCTGAACGATGGAGTCCCCTGTCGGAGCACTTTCCAGTACCCTTCCTACGGACTCCAAGAAGGTTGGGTACTCTGCACTGCCATTCGGCCCATAAGCCGAGATGACAGTGAGGCACCTGTCCCCGACCCGAAGGCGCAGGGCAGCGACCCTCTCGTTCACCGGGGAAAACTCCAACACCTGACGGCTAAGCTGGGGGGCTATAACAAGCCCACCGCCTCTCACCGCAGGCAACTCCAGAGTAGAAGAGAGTCCAGCCTCTCTCAAGGAGTTGGGTTTCAGAGCCCAGACTGTGCGTGGAGGTGAGCCCGACTATCTCTTGCCGGTACCGCTCAACCTCCCGCACAAGCTCAGGCTCCTTCCCCCCCAACGAAGTGACATTCCATGTCCCAAGAACCAGATTCCATGTCCAGGGATTGGGTCATCGGGGCCCCCGCCTACGACCGCCACCCAAAGCGCAATGCATCGACCCCTTCTGAACCCTCCCGCGGGGGATGGGACTATGGGAAGGCAGGCTCACGTCGCTCGTTCGGGCTGTGCCCGGCTGGATCCCGTGGGCGGAGACCCGAACACCAGGCGCTCGCCTACCAACCCCAACCTCAGGCCTGGCTCCAGGGTGGGGTCCCGGCGACGCCAATCCGGGCGACTTAAACGTCCTTGTTCTTTTTATATTCATTGGGGGTTTGGAGTCGCTCTTAGTCTGACCTGTCACCTAGGACCTGTTTGCCCTGGGAGACCCTACCAGGGGCAATAAGCCCCAGACAACATAGCTCCTAGGATCATCCAGGTACTCAAACCCCTCCACCACGATTAGGTGGTGATTCAAGGAGGGGCATTCTATTGTCATGCTACAAAAACTCTTACTCTGCTGTCACGATTGTTTAAATGAAATTAGATAATTTGAAACGTCTTTATACAATTACATTGCTTCCAACCCCTCCATGTGTCAGGACTTCAATTCCGCGCGAGAATCTCTTACATAGCCAACGCGTTGATTGAATACTTGCGGACTACAGCAGAGGAACGTAAATATGCATCTTAAATTCACACCAAATGCGTGAGAGTTGACAGTTATGCGTTATAAATGAAAACTGGCCACACCTGATAATGCGGAGAGTTTTCAGAGTTGCTGTAATGGTAATTTAAATGAGTGATTGAAAACTGGTCCAATCATTAATCTTGAGGGATTGTTTTGAGCCTCCCCTATCGCCAGTTCACAAGACGCCACTGCTACAGACACTCACTACGCTGGATATGTACATTTGTGTGTGTTTGCGTTTGTATGCCACTTTGTGACTTTGTGTGTGTGTGTGCGCGTGTGCGTGTGTGTGTGTGTGTGTGTGTGTGTGTGTGTGTGTGTGTTTGCTGCACGGTGAGTCTTTGTTTGTCTTTATTGTGTGTCTGGTATGTATGTATCATTCTTGATGAGCTTGTGTGTGTGTGTGTGTGGGTGTGTGTGTGTATGTGTGGTGTTCATTGTGCGTGTGTATTCTGTATATGTTTGATTTTCATGGTGTGTGCGTGTGTGTGTGTGCATGTTCATATATACCTATAGGTATGGTGTTAATGGTGTGTGTGTGTGTGTGTGTGTGTGTGTGTGTGTGTTTGTTTTCTTTTTGAAGCAGTTGATTAGGAATCAGTCATTCTCCCCCCCTGGAGATTACCCAGCATGCACTACGGTGGACTCCTAGTCCAAGTCTCTGTGTGCTGCTGGCTGCTGTTCTCTTGATCATTAAATGAATTCCCACATTGAGACGGGGAACTGGGAAACAGTGAAGCTCATTTATTCACTTTCATTAAGAGAGCCTCACTTTTATTCCCTTCCAGCTCTTACTCACTGCTAAACAGCTCAGCGTGCTTCATGCAATGTGAGCTACTCTCTATTTTCATTGAATTTTCATACATGATGAAGTCAAGTTGATTGGGTTGATAGATAATCTTCTCTTTAAAAATAAGCCTGCTGAGTTTTGGCAATGTGAGTTTGGCGCCAATGATTGACTTTGAAGAATCTCCAACTAATGCCACCAATACGAAATTGCCTGATGTCTGGATTCCATTTCTCCTCCAGAACTACGAGAAACTGTAACTTCGGTGTATTTTAGGACATCCTTTGCTTTTCTGTGCATAGATCTTGTACGTCATGTGCAATAATTAACACAGGTGAATGACTTAAAACGAAGAGAGTAAATTCTTAAAGGATGGCTCTGAAAACAGGGGAATCGGCCGGGCTAATTATGTAGATAAAGTGAAGTGTAATTAAGTCTGAAAACAAAACACCAGGGTTTATGGATTAACACAAGAGTCCATTAAGCAGAAAAGACACCATGACAGTTTAGAATGGATTCTGTGAGAATAGAGAAAAAAAAAATCTTTGTTCATGGATTTTGTATTTTTATTTATTTACTTTTTGGTCACACGGAGCAGTGTGGGGTGAAGTGCTTCGCTTTAAGGTCCTGCAGCTCCACTGCCCTTTCTGTAGCTACTCTGGGGCTTAAACCAGTAACCTACTGGATCCCAGTTATTGTGGCTCTGGGAGATGGTGCCTGGTTTGTTTGGAGGCTGGAGATCTGCGAGAAAGAGGCAGATGATGAAAAACAGGGCTCATTACCTCAGCCTGGTTGGAAGGTGTTTGGCTGGCATGTGCTGTGCGTGTTCGAGGCATGTTTGATGTGTGCACAAGGGACCCTGCTTACTTCTCTTCAACTCATGAGCGATTGCTAATGGGTTCAGACCCTTCCATGTCACGCACACTTCCAGGCAGCAGGTCATTCGACTGTCATGAAAAAGGGTCCATTGACTGCAAACAGGATTCAACGTAGGTCATGTGACTGCCATGAAACTGGGCCCTGTAATTGCAGACTGGGTTCAGTTGTGGGTCATATGACTGCCATTGAAGAGGGCCCTCTGACTGCGGACACTGTGTACACAGCGCTGGTTTCCTGTAGCGAGTGGAGCCACGGTCGCCCACGGGGACCTGTGGCTGTAAAGTGGCTCATTCCTGTGTGATTTTGCTCATCAGTGCGTTGTCACTGTCTGAAAAACACGACCCTTGCTGTGTAATGCCTCTGACTGTGAGGAACAAGTGCAGCTGATTTTCCTCTCGCTCTAAATGAGCTCTTAAACAGATGAGCTACAGTCGTTCTCTGTGCTGCACGTATGACTTCAGATGCAGTGGCTATACAAGAAATCCTCTTTTTTTGTTGCAAGCTGAAATTTGGATGACAAAATGAGGCAAATCAAAAACAGACTGATGTAAACATGAGCAGAGTGTTTAAAGACTTGAGGGAACGAGCTCGCCGTCCTCAGCTCCTAATTGGTATTCTGCTCAAACTGGCTGCTGCTTGTGTCGGTACACAAGAGGTGATTCCCTTTCCAAACAAGCTTTTAACCCTTTCATTGCCTTCTGAGTGAGGAACTTTCCACAAATCATGAAGTATTCTGGGATATGGCCTCAATATCTTTCTCGCTCTGACTGTGCGTCACTGAGAGGTCATGTGCTGTGTCAGTGAGTGCGTTACAGTGCTGAGAAAATGTATTTGCCCCCTTTCAGATTTCTTCCATTTTTGCTTATCTGTCACTTATTAGTGTTTCAGGTCATCCAACAAATTATAATAAAAGACAAAAACCAAGTGAGCAAACACAATATGCAGCTATTACACAATCATTTTATTTACAGTTTTTCACTATTTCTAAAACACATCCATGAAACATTGCTCCGTTCTCCCAAAACACAAAATACTTTTCTCAGACTACACACACAAAACCTCACATTCTCTTTCCAAAACCAAGCTTTTACATCAAAACAGTTGCTCATATGCTCAAAACCAAACTTTGACACCAAAATCACTCTCAAAGCCTGCACAAAGGTAGACACTACAAACATCATTACATACTACAAACAAAAAACTGAAAACTCAATGTTCAGGGTGTGAGAATGTTCTTTTTACAGTTTTCACAACTGCCAAGACACATTTTCAGAAACCTTTTCTGTTCTCAAAATATATTTCTGTAGAGTACTGGGCATTCATAGGTTTGTGTGTTTCATAGAAACAATATGTAAATGAGGAAAATGAAGGTAATAGAGCTTGGTAAGGTTTGGATGGACTCTGTCCTGCTTCGATCATTGATATGCCGTGGGCAGTGACATGGTCAATGACTGTAGCTCTCATTTCATTCGTAATGACGGTGCGTTATAGTCTTACTCTCCATCCTCTGACACAAACTCCTCCCCTTCCTCTTCCTCCATCCATTGCTGCTGTTTGGAACCTTCAGCAAACGGTACATTCTGAACTAGCCTACATGTGGGGTCACATCATTTTCTTCAATTCTGAGTGGTTGTGTTTAATCAGTGACACCAGGTGTGTTCATCGTGTTCAAATTTTGCTGACTGTGGCTGGCATCTTACATCACATGAGCTTCAAGGTGCAAAATGTGTTTAGTGATTGAGAATTTGAGCAGAGGTTTCTGCAACATGTGTTTTAGCAAGACAAAATGTGTTTTGAGTTATGAGAAAAGAGGGGTTGAGTTTTATGAATTGTGTCTCAACATGTGAAATGTGTTTATAGTTTTGGCAAATTGGGTCTAGTTTTATTAAATGTGTTTAGGGAACTGGTCATTTGGTTTAGAGAGTTGGGTTTTGTGTTTTAGCAATAGTGAAAAACTGTATTGTTGGTAAAGAGTTATTCAAAACCTATATCATCCATGCACAAAAATAATTGCCCCATTATCCTAATAACTGATTGTGACACTCTTGACATCAACAGCTGCAATCAAAACTTGAGTCTCTTACATCGCTGTGGAGGAATCTTGGCCCACTCTTCTTTACAGCATTTTTTTTAATTCAGCCACACTAGAGGAATTTTGAGCATGAACCTCCTTTTCAAGGTCATACCACAGCTTCTCAATTGGATTTATTCCAGGGCTTTGACCAGGAGATGGCTGAATGTTCTCCTTTAGGATGTTCTGGTGGAGCGCAGAGCTCAGGGTTCCATCAGTTATGGCGAGTCGCCCACCTGCTGAAGCAGCAAAGTTACCCCTGACCATCACACCACCACAATCGTGTTTGGCTTATGAAATTATGAAATTATGTTCTTATTGTGGAATCCTGGATAAGCTATACGGCAGATGTGAAGGGATGTGAAGTTCACGGAATATTATCCCCAAAGTCTTGGCGGTCATCAAGTTTTTTTTTGCAAATGTGAGGCGAGCCTTCGTGTGTGATCTGATCGGTAGTGGTTTTTGCTTTGCAGGTCTCCTCCGGAGGTCATTTTTGCACAGTCTTTTTCTTATTGCAAATCTTGAACACTGACCTTAACTGAAGCACGACATTCTGGTCTTTAGATGCATGCTGGCCTCTTTTCTGACCTCCTGGATGACTTGTCAGTGCACTCTTGGAAGATTTTTGGAAGGCTGGCCGCTCCTGAGAAGGAACACCACTGTCACAAGTTCTCCCCACTTATAGATAATGGCTCTCACTGTGGTGTGCTGGAGTCCCAAAGCCTTAGAAATGCCTTTGGGACCCATTCCAGAATGATCTGTCCTTGAATGTCTTTAGATTGTGACAGTAGGTGCTACTTTTGTCTAATTCACATTGCCAGGTGGATTCTCTTTAAATGATGTTTAGATTCATCAGGGTAGGCCGGAATCATGCCCAGGTGGGTCTAAAATTTAACTCAATTATAAATGAAATGTATTTAAATGGTTGCTGTAGTAACTCAGGGAGAAATTACTTTTTCGCATTGGGCCAGGTAGAATTACATTGCTTTTTTCCCCCTCAATAAAAGAGATCATCATTTAAAAACTGCATTTTTGTGTGTACTCGGGTTATTGTTGTTTAATATTTAAATTAGTTTGATAATCTGAAACATTTAGGCGTGATAACTATGCAAAGACAGATGACTATGCATTTGCCGTGGGGGCAAATACTCTTTCTCAGAACTATTTGTCGGAAAGTTAGTGTTTTTTTAGTGAGTGTGTTCTGCCTTAGGGTTTGTGTGCTTTTATCGAGTGTGTGTTCTGTCAGGGTGTAAGTGTGTCGTTAGTGAGTGTGAGTGTGTTATGTTGGAGAGATAGAATGTTGTTAATAAGTGAGTGTGTTATGTCAGAGGTTTAGTGTGTTGTTAGTGAGTGTGAGTGTGTTATTAGCAAGGGTGACTGTGTTCTGCTGGAGGGATAGAGTGTTGTTTGTGAGTATGAGTGTGGTATGTCGGAAGCTCAGTGTATTTTTAGCGAGAGTGAGTGTGTTATGTCACTGTGTTCGTGTGTTTTTAGTGAATGTGTTATAGTAGAGGGTTCGTGTGCTGCTAGAGATTTGTGAGTCTGTAATGTTGTAGGATTTGTATGTTGTTTGTGTGAGTGTATCATGTCAGAGGATTTATGTGTTTTTGGTGAGTGTGAGTGTGTGTGTGTGTGTGTGTGAGATATCAGAGGCCTCCCTGCAAATGCAACCTTTTGTTTTGAATGCTGTAAGCTATTATAGTTTTTTTTTTTCCGATTGCATAAACACTAAAATAAAAAGTATTGCACAATTTTCAAAACCTTACACACAAGGAGCAAAACATTGCCCAGATTTCGACAACTATAAGCACAATGTCAGCCTCACACGTTTCGCAAAACAATACACACAGTGATTTGGAAAACACTTAACACACTTGCATACATTAGACACAGAAGTATATCATGATGCCACTTCCTTGCAATTCCAAAGCACTGACTATCAAATAACCTCACCGATGAGCCAATCGGTTAAACACAGCCATCAGGTGCGGAAACACATGACTGCTTAATTGTAGACACACCAATCCGGTTGAAGCACTATAAAAATGCAGCCGATGAGTTCACCTGTCTTCAGCTAAAATGGAAGGAATCAGAAGAAGAGGAGTGAGGGTGTGAGGAGGAATCCAGCGAGGAGGAGGAAGAAGAAGAAGAAATGGGAGGTCCTGGGGCAGGAGGAGAATGTGCACATCACATGAAATTCGCTCCACACTAGTTGACCATGTCGTGAGCCACAGATTGACCCTGAGGGAGGCTGGACTAAGAGTTCAGCCAAATTTTGGCAGATTTACATGTAAATTGACCCGTGAATACTTGATCAATGCAGAACTACATAATCTTGTCTTTCATTGTATTTCAGAGAGTTTTATCCTGCATGGAAATCCTGCATGAATCATTAACATTGATGAGGCAGGGCTTAACCTCACAAAAGCATGAAGGAGGGGCAGAAATATCATTGGCCACAGGCCTGTAATCAATATCCCAGGGCAAAGTAGGGGTAACATCACAATTTGCAATGCTACACAGAATGAGGTCCTCCACCGTCATGCCAATATGGGCCCATACAACACACCTCACATTCTCACATTTTTGAACCGATTACACAAAATTGTCACAGCAGTCAAACAAATCGACCAGATGCAATACATTGTCACCTGGGACAATGTGTCTCTCCACGGCTCTGCTCTGGTCCAGAACTGGTTTCAACACCATCCACAGTTTGTAGTGCTATTCTTTCCACCGTACCCTCCTTTTCTAAACCCAATCGAAGAGTTTTTCTCAGCATGACCGTAGAGGGTTCACCATCTGCGGCCCCAGGCTCAGATACCCCTCATTCAGGCCACGGAGGAGGCCTATGACCAAAGCGACGCTGCAGCTGTGCAAGGATTGATTCGACATTCAAGACGGTTCTTCCCACGTTGTCTTTTCAAAGAGGATATTGCCAGCGATGACGAAATATTCTGGCCAGATCCAGCTCGGCGAAGAGATGCATAGTGTCTGGTATTTCCTGTACTACATACATACTTTTTTTTTTTTAACTGCTTTAATTGTAACCTGTACTGGGTACAGTAGTACAGTATTGTATGTTTGTCTGATATGTGCTGAGCTAACAGTGTTCTGCACATGACTGCAGCGGCATGAAAACTGGGACATGGTTTGTTGTGATTCTCCATGATGTTGACTGATTTGGGTATATAGAGAGAAATGAATAATATTTTCATCAGTCTGCAGCATTGGCCTTGTATAGTGTTTGGTGAATTTATTGTATATTTATACTGTATGTGGACTTCACTTACAGTACTCTAATCACTGGGCGGTAGAATTGCTAAAAGTGTTTTTGGTTAAGCATAGCAGTGTGTAACTGGTTCAAACAGAATTAGGTTATATGAAATGTGCATTTCATATGGGAACAAAATATGTTTTTTATAAATCAGTGGATAGTTTTTACAAGAGTGTTTCATTTTGCAAAGGATCTGAGGTGTTCTGCTTATTGGACGCATGGTTGTGCTAATTTTGTGTAGTGTTTTGAAAAACAAGGCCCTGTTTTCAAAATCGTGCTTAAGCAATTGGAAAAAAAACTATGTGCAATCTTATAATAAATCAGGTCGCACTGTTAAAAAAAATCCTGGAATGGGAGATGGAATTCAGGGAAAACACTGGGTTTGTTAATTATTTTGTATTAGAATTTCATTTTTTATGCCCCCGACCTCGAATGAGTCGGTCGGGGGCATTATGTTTTCACCCCTTCTGTCTGTTCGTTTGTCCGTCCGGGCGTCCTGTCGTAAACTTTTCCTTTGTCGCGCTCTAACGTGAACAGCGCTCGACGGAGGTTAATGATTTTAGGTGGGGTGAATGGTCATACATAGGGAATGATGCCTATTAATTTTGAGCTCACTTTGCCAAACAATTTGGCTGCCACTGCAGCCATCTTGAAGTCCTTTGTCGCACTCGCCGAAGGTTTTTGCTTTTTGGTTACCTGAATGGTCATACATGGCACGTTTGAATTGAACGCTGATACAAGGAGGGGTGGTCTTCTCCTCTTTAGCCCGGAGGTCACAGCACCCATGATTTCCAGCAAATTTGGACTCGTCTGACCACAGGACACTTTGCCACTTAGCTACAGTCCATTTTAAATGAGCCTTGGCCCACAGAACACGGCGGCGCTTCTGGATCATGCTCAACAATGGCTTCCTTTTTGCATGATAGTTTTAGGTGGCATCTGTGGATGGCACGGCGGACTGTGTTTTTAGACAGTGGTTTCTTGAAGTATTCCTGGGCTCATTTAGTAATGTCAATGACAGAGTCATGCCAGTGAGCGATGCAGTGGCGTCTGAGGGCCCGAAGATCACGGGCATCCAGTAAAGGTCTTCGGCCTCGTCCCTTACGCACAGAGATTTTTCCAGTTTCTCTGAATCTTTTGATGATGTTATGAGCTGTCGATGATGAGACCTTCAAAGCCTTTGCAATTTGACGGTGAGGAACATTGTTTTTAAAGCATTCCACAATGTTTTTTACTATAGCCTTCATAGGTTGGAGAGCCTCTGGCCATCTTTACTTCTGAGAGACTCAGCCTCTCCAAGACATCCCTTTTATAGCCAATCATGTTACACTCCTGATGTCAGTTAACTTAATGACTTGCTAAATGTTCTTTCAGCTGATTCTCTTATATGTCAATGGCTATTTCTGCTTTATTTTTTGCCTGTGTCCCAATTTTTTTGAGACTGTTTCAGCCTGAAAATTTGAAACAAGCTCATTATGTGGATAAAAATGCAAAGTGTCTCAGTTTTAACATTTGAAATGTTATCTGTGTTCTATTATAAATAACACATTGACTCATGTGATCTGAACGTCATTGCATTTGGATTTTATTCACAATTTAAACTTCGTCCCAACTATTTCTGAATTGGGGTTTTTGGGAAAAGCACCCCAGGTTGATCCATTTCTTGATCCCAAACTCACTGTCACGGAAGCAGCAGTAAGTCCATTTCACTCCTGCTGGATATTGTCAAGGGGTTACAGTCGCATAATCAAAATAAATTATATTGCCTCTTTCTCCGAAGCTTTTATTTTCCTCTGTCATTTTGATATCTCCAGGTTGTTGCTTCATCCCCGCCTATTTATGTCCTCACCTGCGATCCTGAATTATATGTTTTTTTTTTTTTTATTTGTTTCTTTGTTTTATGGTGTATTAAGACTTTTTTATTCGGAATACATTTAAAACTATTTTGAATAATATTTAGGAATATGTTTCTTATTTGCATATGTTTTTGGACACTACAGAGATCAGGTTTAAGCAGGGGTTTGCTTGCGTACCTTCACTTTGTGCTCAAGTTGACCTGACTCTGCAGAAAAGTGTTTTACACACAAAAAAAAAACTTGGGTTTTCTCATTTTGGCCATTTCTGCAGTGCTTGTGTGTGAAACCCTCTCCAGTATGTGGGGATTGGGCAACTTAATCATTCACTTCTGATTGGTCAAATGCTTTGCGTGCGCATAGGAAAGGTCACAGTCCTTGCCATAAATTGATTTCTGCTTTAGAGTGTAAGTGACCTTGTGGGCATAACCCACTTGATCCAAGGGCCTGCCAAACTATTTGCTCGGTGTGAAAACTCAGTTGGTGATGTCACTAATTGATGAAAAAAATAGCTGGACGCTATCTGAGCATTTCAGGCAGCTCTGAAGAGTGTGTTTTGTAGCTTTTTCTTGAAGTGACTTCCAGTTGTTTCCCGACACATACCTTTTATATGTACATAAAACTGTATGATTCCCACAAAAACATTGAAATAATGAAAAACCAGAAGAGCTGCACTATTAAGTAAAAAAAATAGTACAACCCCTTTGCACCTTGCACCTTACTTCACTCCCTGATGACCTGCTTTTAAACTAGCAAAAATGGATGTGGACGCCATAAATGCGCTTGGGCCACGTGCTTCAGAACATGTGCTTTGATCGTTAAAATTGGGCCCATTGTGTTTAGGATGTTCCTTTGTTCCTGAGATGTCAGGAATTTTCAAAAACTATTTTCTTCTAGGTTGTTTTATTTTTTCAGAGAAAAATTGTAATATTTGAGGTTTACTGTGAAATGAGAGCTACGGGAGTTTAGAGGGAGGGGATTAGAGGATTTTGAGGGAAAGCTATGTGTGGATAACAGATTGAAATAGCCCAAAGATATAAGGAATATTTAGCTCCATAGTCCCAGCGAGCATTTCCATTTGTGTTTAAAATAAAATATAATTTCACCCTCCATTTTATTGTGCATTCATCCCAGTATATGGACTCTTAGTGTAAACCTCTTAAACCCCAACGTCCCCCTAGCGTTAACACTGGTGCTGCAGGATTTTCAGCGGCTTGCCGTCAGCCTCTGACCCTTAAACAGATACAAATAATTTATTGAATTACCAACGCTTCTTACACCAAAATATTCATAATTGAATAATGAGTAAATTGGTTATTATCGCATTGCAGCTATGAGCGTGCCACTGCCCATTTTCACTTTTGTAATTTTACTATGGTCAGCAATGCTCCAATTCTGATGTGCATTCCCTCTCTAATCTGTGTTGTAAAGAAGAATAAATTTAAAATTGGAAACACTTCTGGCTTATTAAATCGTAGACCTATATAATATTGAAGTTAAAGGAATTAAGAATTATCAAAAGGCACATTTTCATTTTATTTCATTATTAATGTGGATAGAAAATACCTCATAGCATCCTATGTGAAGCAATGTGCAATAATGCCTCTAAAACCAATTTTCCTGTTAATTCTACTTATCAGTCTTCACAAGTGAGCAAATTAATGTTTGGTTGATAATTAGGAAAAGTAAATGAGAGTCAGTTTGGAGTAACCAAGTGTCGTAGGGGAAGGTTAATATAGGGTTTTTATTCTTCTGTTGGCAAGTCTTTGTAGGTCCAGCGTATAAGAGTTTACAGTGCGATAATGAAGAAACAGCATTTAGAGCACAGAGAAACTGAACCTTCATTATTATTCCTTACCCAGACAAACGCTTCATCTGCACTCAACATTCACTGATGATTTAAGGAGTGCAAAATAAAAATGTGTTGGGACTGTCCTCACTCTACCTTGTCGTGTTTCCTGAACACGTTTATGAATGTTTTGTGTTGTCGAGGTGACATGGGTCATCTTGCATACCCCCTGCCTCCTCCATGACCCAGATCAAAGATCCCTGAACTGCAGGGCCAAATTTCCATCCTCATGGTCATGAGAACTGAGCATAGGCGGCCTTACCTATGTTTCAACCATTTCAGTTGAAACGGGCCCCGCCCTCAAGGGGGCCCCCAACTGCCAGGCAAGAACTAACATCCCTAAACGTTGACTGTATGAAAACATGCAGAGGCGCACCGCTTGGAAAGGTAAACCAGACAAATATTTGAGCCCCCCCAAAAAGGTAAATGTTTGGGTTCCTCGAAGGCCACTCAAATTAGCACATTGCATTAGCACAATGACTTACAAAAACCCCATTAAGCCTTTTATGAAGGCATTATAGCGCACCGGTGCCTCAAAAACCCCCTAAATGGTCCCCTTCTCAGAGTTGTGGCGAATGCGCAGAAATACTCGGCTCTCCGTGGTCGAAGTTGCTGGTTATCTCCGCAAGATTATATTAGTTGCATGGACATCGGATTCCCTAAGAGGTGCAGTAATTATTCTTTGTCTACAAATAATGGTAGTAAATGAGCTATGGGTGCTGATACTCTGGTAATTTTGTAAATACAGTCGTCACCTTAGGCAATGTTGCTATAGCGCCTCGGACTTATCAGTTAGAATGTGAACAAAAAACGGTAATTCCTAGCTGCATTCCGGGGGTATTTAATATTTTGTATAAGTGAGCTTTGATATATACATTTTAAAGCATTATCTAGCAATTTTATTCATTTTTTACGATAAATGTATCAATGAATATCATGGAAATTTCTGGATTCAGGTCAGGTCACGGTCCGGTAGCCTCCTGATCCGGCCCAGTCAAAATAGTTTCTGATCAGTAAAATGCAACGATAATTTGCGTATCTGTTATCAGTGCATGTCGACGCTACGCACTCTTCTGCGTATTAATATAATGTCAGCTAAATATACTTCAAGCGAAAAAAACATGCTCCTTAATTCACATAGCATCGCAACTTAACGAAAACTCTAATATGGTGAACAAGCGGAAAACGTGTTGAGGGTTTTGTAAACATCATGGCTATGGCAAAGGCAGCCTCATTCTCTTACAAAGCACTGAGGGATACTGCCAGTGGCGGCTTGTGAACTGGCAATAGGGGGCAATAGGCCTAATGGTAATTTAAATGAATGATTTATATGGCCAGTGGTCATGACCAGTCACTATTTTTAAGGGATTGTTTGAGCTTCCCCCGTTGCCAGCTTACAAGCTGCCACTGGATTCTGCGTCACCCAGTGTTGACAATGTTTATAGCTATGCAAATTTAAATTAAGGTCTAGCAATACAAGTCTAGAGCTTCTAAACCTGGTCCATTCAAGCAAATTTATACATGAAATTATATTGATGGGATTCCAAAGTTTGAATTACATCCAAATTTTACAGTGTCATTATCCCGGTGATTTTATCGTAGAACTATCTAGTAACCCCTTCCCCTCAGAAGAAAACAAAGAATAAGTGGTCTTTGCGCCATTTGCATTTAAACCTAGGGCACTTTTCGGCGGCAACTTTTTAAGAAATTCCTAATTCAGTGACGCATGAAGTACATGAAGATGTCAGCAATTTGCAATGCAGCTAGCTTGTTGGGGTGAGTCGCACATTTCAGTTTTTGAGAAACGAATTACATTTACACGTGCATATATTACATTGCCAATATGTTAATAAATCATCACAAATATACATCAAGTTTTAGCCAGAAAAGTAAAAATTTCACTGGGCAGGCTAAGGTAGGAGCTTTCATCCAGCAAAATGATAAAGCTCTTATGTTCTCTAGGGCCCCATATTTGCTTTTGAAAGATGCTTAAGGCCGCCACTGGACCTGAGTCTACGTGCAGAACAGAGCCCTAATCATTTATGGACCTCTGCACATTTGTGAGGCTCATGTTGGCCATGAATAAATCTCTCTATTCATTTTTCAAGGCTGCTTTGCCTCAGTGTGGCATGTCAGATTGCTCTGCACCAATGGAGAACCTCAGTATTCTGCGGCTCTGTTGCATTTCTTCAACCAAGCATCTGTTTATCTGATCTGAGTAGCATGCCTGAGTAGCATGCCCAGTTCTGGTGCATTACTGTTAACATAGTTTGAATGATTTTGAGATCTGCATGCGACAGGCTAAT
The DNA here is from genome assembly GCA_029721435.1 of Gymnothorax reevesii. Classification (NCBI taxonomy): domain Eukaryota; kingdom Metazoa; phylum Chordata; class Actinopteri; order Anguilliformes; family Muraenidae; genus Gymnothorax; species Gymnothorax reevesii. The sequence goes on along the minus strand of CM056578.1, from coordinate 5,182,530 downwards.
CAGCCTGTTGTGCTGAGTGACTCTTTCATATTTGTTCCTGAATGATGTTTACTTACTCCTTTCTGCTGGATATTTACTTTAGGCTCCGTCTGTTACAGAGAATAGTTTTGTCCTGCTGACGTAATGGACTTCATTAACCTGGAATGCTGTGAAATAGTTTTTTGACATCTTTGAAGTTGAATTGAGAGTATGCCAGGCTGATGAACCTGCTGTGAGAGCAAAGATGTAAAATCCAGGTTCAGAAAGGTTCGCTATTATTTATACTTTTTTTTTTTTAATCGCTATGTGGTCTTCAGTCTGGAGGGAGAACTAATTAGTGAAATCAGCTGGCTGAGTACTTGGGTGGACAAGAGACACTTTCCACCAGAGTGTGAGAGATTGAAAAAAAAGAAGATTGAATTTTGTTTTATATGCTATGAGCACATGCCCCCTCCCCCATATCGCAGCAAATGGAGAAGTAGGTTGGCTTACTTCCTGTATGTAAATAAGCAAAATACCACCCACTGGCCTTTACATACTTGACTTGAGCTAATCTGCCATAAATGGATTTCATTTAATCTATCATGAAAGGAAATTATTTTTTCTACCCAGGAGGTGATTTAATTTTGTGGAAAGCTCTTTAACCCTGCCAGCTTTATATAGCCCCCACAGCATGCTTTCCAGCTGTTCTTACTGTGGTCTCCTCAATCTAGCGTGGAAATCAGGAAAATCTTGCTCTCTGAATTTATATAATTGATCAAAATCTATAACAAATAAAAGACATGGAGGATGGAGATATTTTAGACCAGAATCATAATGAAAAAGAAATTAATTTTTTTTTTCCAACATGTGAACATGTTATAAAATGTTCTGCAGAGATGGGTAATGCATCAGTTTTATATAGCACTTTTCTGGGCACTTAAAGACGCTTCACAATGGCTACATTATTCATTCACTCTGATGGCAGTAAACTACATTTTTGTAGCCACAGCTGCCCTGGGGCAGTCTACCAAACATTCACCACACGAGTATTCCTATTTGCATGTTTTTTTTGTAGGTGAGGGAAACCCCCGCGAACACGGGGAGAACATGCAGACAGTATTCCATTTCAGAGGTTTTATTAAGATTCGTAATCACTAAGCCGAGGTTCAACATAAGCCGTGAAAGTGCACCACAGGAGGGGAAATGTGGATTCGTAAAAAGTACACAGTCCAATAGCCAAAACAATAGACAGGTTGGTGGCCACAACAGCCAAACAGGAAATCAAAAATGAGTAATCAATCAGACACAAGGGACTAGCCAGAATCGTAGATCAAAAAACCAGAACGATCCATATTGAAGGAATCAGAATGCTTGCATTTTAGATGCAGGAAAACTGACTGACAAATAGAAAACTGGATGGCTGAACGAAGGGGTATATATAGGGAGGAAAAGTGACTAATACAATGGGCTGCAGGTTTGATGTGCTGGAAAGGTGCAGGGAGGTGTGGCTACTAATAAGATGGAATCAAACAGTGAAGAGCCTAATAGCTAACAGAGTGTGGAATTGCAAAGAGAAACAAAAACACCTGACAACCAAACAGAACTGAAATAATAACAAGGATGATGAATACAGAAACTCAACACCAAAGTAAAACACAGATTAACTGAACATTGACGCTCATCATGAGTTACAGCGCAGGTGAGGAGACAAGCAGGGAGCCAATCAGAAAACTGAAACAGGTGAGACTCAGGGGAACAGGGCAGAAGATGAGGGGGCTACAAATGGGGAACATTTGAGAAAACGGCACCACAGAAGGAGCACGGACAGATCAAGGGAACTAAATCAAATAAACAGAATAATTAAAAATTCATGATATAACCAAAACATAACGAAACACAGCTCACAGAATGACAATAATGACAGATTATCAGGATTATTTTTTATAATATGAAGAACTCATGAAATGATCTGAGGATTCTGTTGTGGATTCATGTCCACAAGTTACACAAGAATCACAGAAGTGGTGCCACAGCGTCACAAGTTATACTCACATCTGTTTCACCTCCAGCTGAGGAGTTACTGAGAGGCTGTTTATCTCCGCAGGCGCGCAGGAGCGTCTCTGCTCATACGGAGGAAAGGTCTTGTTCTGCTCTCTGTTTTGGGTTTGGCGGGGTGTGATGAGTGATTACACTAAAGGGCATAACTAAACTCGCTGATCACAAATCCGCACTGTCGCAGGAGGGTGGTAATGGATGAGCGCCTGAAGGAAGCTGCGTTAAGCAGCAGTCTGTTTTCCCAGTGAACTCGAAAACACTATAAATTATTGATGAATGTTCAGTGAAATATTGAGTCTGTTTACCAGAGGCCACAAAAGGACAAACACAGGGCAGAGTGTGATTTTACTTTTTCCATCGTTAGTGTGCATTTCCAGATGAGTTCAGTGAATTAATTTAAAATTGAAACGCAAACTTAGTTTGATTTGTTAATGAGTAGATGCTCACCAGTTCTTATAAAGGTGTAAATCGGGGAAATGAACAGTAAAGAGAGTCACATGACCTGAACTCTTGCTGCGATTTAATAAAATAACCATCTCGTCTGCCTGATGAGGGTATCTAAACATTTCACGAGATGCATTTGTGCACTCCATTTTCTGTAAAAGACTGCATTCTGCTCTTGGTCTAAGACTGTGCTTCTCTCTGTGGTAAAAACTGTGCATTGCTCTCCCTATTAAAGACTGTACAAACTCTCTCTCTCTCTCTCTCTCTGAAAGGCTGTGCATTGCTTTCTCTATGAAAGACTGTGCACTCCTCCCTCTCTCTCTTTCTCTATTAAAGACTGTGCACTGCGGTCTCTCTATTTAAGACTGTGCACTACTCGCTCTATTAAAGACTACACTGCTGTCTCTCAGGGGTAAAGATGCACTGCTCTCTCTATTAAAAACTGCATTGCTGTCTCTGTGGTAAAAACTTTGCACCTCACTCTCTATTTGAGTTGGCACTGCTGTCTTTGTTAATTGTGCATTGCTTTCGCTTTTAAAGACTGAGCACTTCGCTCTTTGTTAAAAACTGTTCTGCACTTTCTGTTAAAGTTTGCACTCTTCTCTCTGTGTTAAAGACAGCATTCTGCTCTTTCCATTTAAGACTGTGCTCTTCTTTCTGAGTTAAATACAGCGTTCTGCTATTTCCGTTAAAGACTGTGCATTTGTCTCTAAGTTAAGGACTTTGCAGCGTTGCTCTTTTGCTGAAGAATATGAACTCCTCTCTGTTAAAGAACGCACTGCTTCCTTTGTGTTAGGAAATAGCGTCTAGTTAGTCACACATAGGCAGACAGCACACTGACACACATACAACTCCATTCCACCAGGGGGCACCGGCTGGTTTCGAGGGGGGCCTTGGTGAGCTTCTGTTGCCTTAATAGCCTGCAGGTGAGCGCATAAGAGGAAGATTCTACAGATGGGTTGTGATGGCAGACGCCAACAGGGAATAGGCCCAAGAGGCCGACTGAGTAGTCGACCATAATGTTTTTTCTGTCTGGATTCCGATAGGACGCGGGTTTCGCCTCTGGATTTGGAACTTTGGTTTGTTTTGTTTGGTTTCGTTTGTTTTATGTTTTCGGGGTTTCCCCCGCTGTGAACGCTGGGAGAGAGTTTTGAGGAGTAACTAGGAGCTTGCGCTCGCCGTCTCCGAGGACATCGCTTAGGCTATTGAATGACCGCGGGCCTGTGAGGTAAGCTGGCTGGTGCTCTCCTGGTGGTACATGTCCACACCTCGGATCTTACTGACTTCCACGTCTTCGCACACACTAGGTTGCAAGGTTGGGTTAGAGCAGACCGAAACCTACTCTGTAACACTCTGCACTCCTCTCAGCTCTGTGCTCTCTCAGTGTTTCACATAAATCTGAGACTTGACCCTGCAGCTGTTTGCACTGACTCCTCATTTCTGTGCTGTGCTCTCCAGGAATACACCATTGATGTGTTCTTCCGCCAAAGCTGGAGGGACGAGCGGCTGAAATTTGATGGCCCGATGCACGTCCTCCCGCTTAATAACCTGCTGGCCAGCAAAATATGGACCCCTGACACCTTCTTCCACAATGGAAAGAAGTCAGTCGCTCACAACATGACCACGCCCAACAAGCTCCTGCGGCTGGTGGACAATGGAACGCTGCTGTACACCATGAGGTGAGTCACCCACATCCATCCCACGATGCACTGCACTGAGCGACCCTGTCTGCCAAAAACCTACAGGTCACCAGACAGGCCATCATCGGACAGACAGGTAGCTCTGCATATTTTGCTCTCGCCCCAACACTTCAGAATCATATATCACTAAAAAAAAAAAAAAATTTTGTGGCACTTTTAAAATCCTTTAAAGATGCATTTTATTTCTGCACTTTTCCTGATTATTGTCGCTGTTTCAATTCTCTTGTTTTTCCTCTGCACAGTCTTTTTGAATTTTATTGTTTTTATTACTGCTTTCATTTGTTGCAGTTGTGTTTGCTGCATTCTTCATCTCACTGACATCTTATGTGTTTTAGTATGTTTTTTATGCAGTGCTGTACAAATGCAGTTTTAAGGGTGCTGTAATAATATAGTGTTACTTATTCAGGCCCTCGCTGACCGTAATGATGTTTGTATGGCGGGAATCCAAGATGATTTGGCTCAATTTATTCGACTGAAAATATTTCTGGGTTGTGGCTGCGGTCTTAATGAGTTTTTAATGAGGGGGATTAAGGTGGGTTTGGACAAGCATGTCATGACCTGTGCTGCGCACGTGCACGCACACACACACGCACACACGCGCACACACACACGCACACACGCGCACACACGCACACACACACGCACACACACACACACACACACATGCACAGGCACGCATATACCCACACGAGCACTATCACGCACACACACACTTGCACGCACGCACACACACACACACACACATGCACAGGCACGCATATCCCCACACGAGCACTATCACGCACACGCACGCACGCACACACACACACACACACACACGCACATGCACGCACGCACACACACACACACACACACATGCACAGGCACGCATATCCCCACACGAGCACTATCACGCACACACACGCACACACACACACACACACACACACACACACACACACACACACTCTGAGGGATGTGGCCTTGGTGCAGCAAAGACACGTCTGACATAAGTTACCACCCCCCACCCCCCACCCCCCACTCGGCAGCGGGGCTTTGGGGAGGTGCTGGAGACCGGGGAGCAGCTGTTTAATTTTTCTCTTTTTTCACAAGAAGGATCTCATGCGTGATCTACAGCAGTGAGCCATAGAGGTGAAGGTAACCATGAATAATGTAGCAGTCAGCATTATTTGTCCTTCTTGGGATGTCCAGAGATTGTCCTTTTCCATCATTTTCCTGCGCCCTCAGATTTCTGTTGTGCTCATTACGTACAGTCGGTTTCATTTTCAGGAGAAACATAATTTAAAGGACGTGATTAAGTATATTTTGTGGTGGAATAGGCCCAGTGGTCAGACCCACGCCACTCTCCTGCTCTTGAGCTCTGATAATGAGAGATCTTATGTAGATCTGCTCTCCATTTGGAACATGTATGTAGAGCTCATGTAGATGTTTTCTCTATTGAGAATATGTAGACAGAGCTCGTCTAGATGTGCTCTTCATTAGAAACATGTAGACAGAGCTCATGTAGAAGCACTTTGCATTGCGAACATGTAGATAGATCTCATGTAGACGTGCTCTCCGTTGTGAACCTGTAGACAGAGCTCGCGTAGATGTGCTCCACATTTAGAATTGTTGATAGAGCTCATTTAGAATTGCTCTCCATTGAGAACACGTAGATAGAAAAAAATTCAAGCAAGGAGGGATAGAGAGAAACTGTGGTAAAGCCCCGGGAGTAGTTTGGGGTTAAGAGCCTTGCTGAAGGGCCAAACACTAGAGTTCGTCCCAACCTCTTCTATGCAGGTGACATGGAACAGGGGGCTCAAATAGTCAAGCTACATACCACTAGGCCATTCTACCTGTGCTCTCATACTCTTGAGAATATTGCAGCTCTGCCCCTCCGGGGGACTCAGTACGGCATATGCATGTGTTTAATCTAAAATGAGATGGGTTTCTTTTAAACACTTTGTGGCGTCTATTTGCGGGATATGCTGGAGCACATTCTTTGTCTATTTCCTGTGTATATCACCCCATGCTATGGCTCTGTCTTTGAGCCTGTGGGATAAATTACATCTATATACAGTCAGGTCCATAAACATTTGGACATTGACTATGTTGCTGTTTTTTTAGTTGCTGACCATAGAACTTTGGAGTTGAAATTAAATGATGAATATGAGCTCAAACTGCATACTTCAGCTTCAATTTCAGGTTATTCACTTTAAAATTGGATGAAAGGTGTTGGAATTACAACTAAGAGGTCCGCACCCCTCCATTTTAAACGATGGAAAGTATTGTGACATCTGCCTGCTCAGCTGTCCTATTGCCAGATGCGTTTTATTCCCCAGTTATTTCATCTAAAAGTGAAGGCATATAAGATCTTCTGTTGATTTCAAGCATTGCATTTATAGTGTATTTGGAATCTGTTGCTGTTAACTCTCCATATGAATACCAAAGAGCTGTTGGTACCTGGAAAGCTATTACTAGACTGAGAAATCAGAACAATCCTACCAGAGAAAAGAATAAACCATTAGGTGTAGCCGGCTCAACTGTTTGGTTTATTTTTAAAAGAAAGACATCAGAAGTGGGCTCAGGAATATGAAACAGCCAGGAGGATCAGTGATAACAACTGTGGTGGATGACAGAATTCTTTATTGGTTCAGAAAAACTCCATCACAATAGCTATCCAGATCAAGAACGTTCTCAAAGAGGTGCCAAAGTCACCAATCTAGATTAGGCTTTATCTCAAATCCTAAACCACTTTCAAGGCTTAAAAACTGTGAATTTGCCAAAAATAAAATAAAAAATTTAAATAGCCTAAATAGGCCTGAAACAACATCCCATGGACAGAAGAGACAAGGAACGACGTGCTCCCATAAAGATGGGAAAAGAATAATATGCAGGTGAGGAGTGAGAACTGCTCATGATCTGAAACATACCACCTCTTTTGTGAAGAGTGGTCAAGTGTCTGTATGTTTGCCTACACCGAATGAGCTGGTTCCGTTGTATTTACTGGTGACGTGACCGTTGCCAAAAGCTGAAGGATGAATTTAGCATTGAATAGGGCTCTATTGTCTGCTCATATACTTCCAGATGCTTCAGAAATCCTTATACAATGCATCACAGTGCAGATGGATAATGACAAGCAACCCAAGTTTTTTAAAGCAAAGAAGCGGAATGCTGTACAACAGGAAAGCCAATTATATGCCTTGAATCCAATCAAGGTTTCATTTTACTTGCCCAAACCAAAACACTGCAATAATAATGAAGGAACTGAAGATAGTTGGTTAGGATCGAGCCAAATTGAACATGGGGGTCAATTTTTAAATGTCTTCAAATTGATTAAATGGTTACATCATTGGAAAGGATATTACTTTAAGTTTCTAAAACAGTTGAAATTTTGAAAATATATTGAGAATTTAGGATTTTATGAGCATTTGACTTCAGGGTATTGCCAAAACTCGGCTCGGAACAATTTTGCTCATTTAAGACCCAGATTTTCAATGCTCTGCTATTTGGTGTTCCTTTAGAATAATAATAATTTTTTGACTGATTACACTTTGGTATTACCTCTACTTTCAATACCTTTGACATTTTTTTATTAAGATTTTTTGGGTGGATTTTTCCTTTATTTGACAGTTATATGGTGGAGATAGATAGGAAAGTTGGGGAAGATATGAGGCAAATGACCCAGGCTGGGATCGAGAAGGACACAGCCTTTATGGTGCATGCACTTAGACCGATAAGCCACCGGGGTGCCCCAACATTTTTTATAAAAATTAATTTTAAATAACCTTAAATACAATATGAAAATTGCATAATTCTTGACGATGCTGATGCCCCCCGACGTAATAAAAGAAATGTTTTTTTTCTTTTATAATATTTAAAATTCATTACTTAATTAAAGTAAGCATTTTAAGATATGAAAAAAGACTGTTAAATTTAGAAAGAAAAAAAGTTAACAGTTTTAAAGTAATATTGGCTGAAAGTTTGTCCCCCGACATAATTTCGGCCATCTTGGATTCAGTCAGTTCCAGTATACATGGATGTGTACTGTATATCCTGACATTCATCCAGTGTTTTTAATTATTTATAACCTAGAATATAATGAACATATCACTGACTAAATATTTTGATAAGAACATGACTAAAAATTATTATTTTGAGCTTCAGATTTATGACGCCACCCCTCAAAGCCACATCAAACAGGCTGGTGTGAATCACCCCCTAAAGGAATATTTCTTGTATCTGGCAAATTAACTTCACAGTTCAATTTCGGGAAAATAATGAAGTTTTTCTGGAAGCCACCCCTTAAGGAACAGATTTTCACGCTCTGAGGCAGGTGTCACTGATCCTCCCTCGGGGTGGCTTTACATACTAGTCCTACTCAGGTCTCAGATCATTCACCAGTCGTTTTTCAAACACTGCACTACTACAGTCAGCTATGGTTACTGATCATGCTTATAGGTTTAAGTCCTATCGGGCCAGGAAGCAACTCTATACCGGTGTCATACTGGATTCAAGGACTGTATACTTGAGAAACAAAAATTATAAATATGTAAAGATCTACATTATGTTACTATTTGACAATTGTTATTGGTGATCTATTATTAAATGAAAAATTTTCATTTAAAAATGCAATTCTTTTGTTGTTATACCTGTCAAATGCAACATGTCCTCCGACATGTCCTCATGTCCTTCGACATAAATTCTTTGCTTTCATTTCTTGCCATAATATCCTTCAAAAAGTTTTTTTTGGTCCCAAACTTTTTCCTTTTACAAGAGAACTATTTTTTTTAATCATGCTGTTCATATCTGAAAGTTTTTCAAAGTAAGGAACAGCAGGTTTAGCCCCCCCCGACATAACTAGGTTTTGGACAATTATGAAACAAAAATTTATTTAAGAGATTTGGTCAAATTAAAGAAAATTTAGTATTCTTCAATACTGACATTTTGATATATATGTCTCTAGCCTTATTCTTTCAAAAGTTATAGCAAAAAAGGTGTAGCTTGTCCCCCCAACACCGGCTTGATCTTGACCAGTTGCAGGGTCGGCCAGGCAGAGCATCAGGCAAGAAACAATATGTAGGTCTGTCTGCTGGTCTCAGCCTTCAGGCAGTCATGGACTGCAAAGGCCTTTCCACCAAGTGTTAAAAATGACACTGCGATTGATGACTATGTCAGTCTCTCGAATAAACTTTGAGCCCCTAAAAATGATAACCTGGCATAAAATATGCATAATTACTACTTAGTTCAGACAATATTTTTCAAAATCCCTTAATTGAAGCTGCAAGCCTGCAGTGTACAGTTTGATTGCTTTGTTTAAAATCCTTTGCGGCGGTGGACAAACCTAAAACAATGAAAATCATGTCTTTCTGGATGCCTGGAGTACAGTGTGATACAGTGTGTATATTGTGAATCTGTGGGATAAACTCTGATAGCCAGTATATCTTTGGAATATGCTGTGATAGCCCATATAATGCTTGTCTGTGGGATGTGGGATATACTGTGAATTGTCATATACTGTATGTGTGTGGAATATACTATGATATCCTGTATTCTGTATATCTGTGGAATATCCTGTGATATCCCATATCATACATATTTGCGGCATATATAGAGGATCTCTAATGAGTGAGCAGTTTTTCATGCCAAAGGCTCGGAATAAGCAAAAATAACTACTCTCGTTTCAAAATTTGATATCTCGGGCTCAGAAATTTGAGATCCATTTAACCCATAAATGGATGTGTCGTATTATTTGGACAATTAAAGAAAAGCGTTAACTTCTATTTTGTGGTCTATTCAAGTCAATGGGATTTATTAGCTTGCTAGCATGCTAATCGTTTTCACCATTAAATTAATAAATTCAAGTTTCTACAGTAACAGTAACTCATAAC